>JAIKVE010001726.1:0-10565 GCA_024679115.1 Phytophthora pistaciae
TTTAGACTTTTTAAGCAGGCGTTGGAGGCATGCCACCCTTACTTTCGTGGCATGAAAGATTTAGAATACACATTAATCTTTAATTACGCAACCAAGCAGATACACTCGTGGTTTTCAATAGCCTGCTAGGGTTCAAAAGAGGGCTCAAAAGCAATTTGGGCATGCGTGTTATGGTTATTGTGCAGATTGCAGACTTTAATTTGCTGTAGGCTAGCGCTGAAAGTGACTCCGCTCGGCTGTAGACTGTTAGCGTGCCGCATTCGCTACACTATTTTGTGTTTGGAGTGAGGCAGACACGGTTTGAGTCACACTAGCTACGCTTTCAGTACGATTTTCCTCCACGCTCGATTGTGCTTGTGGCTGCTTGTGGTTGCTTGTGGATCTTATCGGCTACACCTGCAACAGTCTATTGGGGGAATGGTGTCCACGACGACAACTATAATTCGAGTCACAAACACATATGTTTTATGAAATCTGTTTGTGGCTGCAACGTCCGCCAACATTGTCTACAAATCGGAGGTCGTAAAGTGTTACAGTAGTAAAGCAAGTGTTAGGGTGGTTCAGAGGCTGTACAGTAGCGCTTACAGTAAACCACCTGGCGTTGAGCAAAGGGAACGTTTATGAACGATCAGAGCCACTAAAGCTGAGCACTTAGTTTTTGTGAGACACTTGTCTCACAAATTCTACTCATCTTTGCTGTGATTTTCGTAGAAAATATGTTTGGACCCGATCTATTTTCTTAATTCCCGAATCGGGAATCCTGATCAAGACCTCAAGCGTTGAGGACCTAGCCACATCACTGCTCGTTGCGGCCAAGCTCATTGTCAGCTGTGAAGTCGTGGCGGTCTCCACCAGCCCAGCCTACCTCTCTTGGACTTATCATGAATAAAAAAAAATTGTACCGATGGCAAAGATGCCTGCTTCGTGATGCCAGTATCAGCCCGCGTCATGCCGCAAAACGCACCAACTCGTTTTCTTAAACGTGACTGTAGCCAGAAAAAAGTGTTGTGTATATCGAAAATATGCGGATCTGGTCCTCTATTCCTTGAAGTTATCTCGAGTTGCGCGCGGCGCTTCCGGCGCACAGCTCGTGATGCTTGGCCAGCATCGAAACGGCCTAATTAAGTACTTTCGAGGAAACGAGGCTCACTGGGAGAAAAACGAGTACAGCACTCCAGTTTCATAAGGAATTGTGTTATGTGTGGCGGCACTGACTTCTGAAGAAGGCTATATCTTACTGTATCTCGATCTTGTTCAGGTACACAATGGTGCTGCTTCATCGACAAACCGTGCGCTTGGAGGTCAAGTATGTGCACTACGCAGCTCCTACTTGTTCGTACATGTACGTTTCTCTGTGATTACGTTTCGAACGTGCTGTTAGCGGTCACTGCTGTCTTTTGCCACCCGGCATATTATAAAAGCAAGAAAAGGCTGTTCGGTCGATCTATTCGTTGGACAAGTGCTCTGTCAATGTGGAGTTTCCTCGTCGAAGTATGCGAGACTGCATATCCGGCCCTAGTTGCGTGACTACAGGTGAGCTCGAGCGCCTCCCAAGCATCCTCATGGCTTCGTTCTTGTGCTCATTTGACGGTGTCGACAACTCTGCCACTGCCGCCTCCAGTTGCTCAATGCTGTCGCTATGCTTCTCATGAGCTTCCTCACGAGGCGTCGGCGACCCACTGCGCGAGTGGAAACTATGCACCACATCGTCAGCAGGTTCAGCGCGCGCGGTGATGAGGCCCAGCGCTGCTTTGAGCTGTCTCCGAGCCCCATCCCGGCTTTTGAGGTACAGATCTCTGGCCTCCAGCGTGTCCACTTTGCTCAACTTGGACAGTAACTCCATTGCCAAGCGGTAGATGTACGAGTGTGGCAGCTGGGCGTCGATGCGCGCGGCGTTCTTGGCGATGTCCTCCACGTTCAGAAGACTAGGAACTCCGTTTGAGTCCACTGTCGGGCCTTTCTGCCTACGCTTAGCTCCGTGCTCTCGGAAGCAGCGCAGAGCTTCCTCGACAATGGAGTGGTCTCGGACAGAGCCCGAAGAGTAAGTCGTCCACGCGAGTTTGTTGCGCGCGCGGTACTCAGGATACTCCAGCAGTAGGCGTTCGTATGGTTCGTGGTGAAGGCGGTAAAGCTCCGTCACACATAGCGCGACGCACGTCTCCAGCCGAGAGATACCGTAGAGCAGAGCTAGCTCGCCAAAGAACTCTCCTCGTTCTCGCGCACTCTCGCTCGACCCCATCTTCACGACGACTCGACCTTGCGCGATGAAGTACATGCTACGGTCCATGTCGCCGATCACGAACACCTCCTCGTTCTCGGAACACACCACATACTGCAAGCAAACCACAAGCGCGCGCATGAACTGGTCGTCGAGCGCGCGGAAAGCTCGGACCTGTACTGCAAAGCTACTCAGCGTGGTTAAGACCACGTCTTCGTAAAGAGCGCGCGAAACGTTCTCCACCGCTGCGAACTCGGCTTCACCTTTGCGACGACGCCACAGACGCGCATAGTACGCCTTCACCTGCCGTTTAATGCCTTTGGGCACCTCGTTCTGGACCAGGTAGTTCTGCAGCTCGCCCAGTGTCTGTTCAAACGCGGCCTCGCGGCGAGCTCGAGTATCCAGCAGTTCGCCCTGCGCTCCCACGAGAGCTCCGTAGATGTAGATACTCCATAGGGTGATGGCGATCTCAGCGATTAATTCGAGCGGGTTCATGGACAGAATGTCGCCGTAAAACAGGGTTGAGATGCATTCCATCGAGAAGAGCAGCGACCGGAGATACTTGCGTCCGAGCGGAATGGCATGCAAGTTGAAACTTGCCGAGACCTCGCTAAGCATTCGGTGTGCCTCTGACTCCCCTTCCTCCGTTGTTCCAGAACTGATGTACGTCAGCATGCCGGAAGTCGAGAGCCACGACGTGCCATAGTGTTCGTAACTCAGATCGCTCGTAATAAACCAAATGCAGGCCAACAAATGACCCATCGTGAGGTAGGACGATAACCCCCTCAGGAAATAGAGGAACCCCTCGTTAAGGGGGATTTTCCGGTCGTAAATGACAAATTGGAGCAGCTTTTCGGTCAGAGATTCAATCCGACCCACAAGTAGAGCGCGGTTCATCCGCAACAACCAGCGGGTTGTCCACCACGAAGCATCGGCTGGGTTTACAGACGAACTGAACACGCGCGGTACTCGCACATCAGCAGCGAACAGCAGTAGCTCCAAGGGCAGCATTGCGATGATGTCGCTGCGCAGCGCTGGATCCGAGAGAAAAGCTCGCCGAAAGCCCGTTTGTCGAACTTTTGCCAAGTTCGTGATGTCTTCCTCGGTCGTAGAGCTGGACCGAATTTTGTACGCCACGTCAGCGACGCACAGTAAATCCAAGAAGATCTCAAAGCCCGACCACCCACGCAAGACGCCACCTGGTAGCTCCGTAAGGCCATGCGAGAAGCACACCTTGAACGGTGTGATAATCATTTGGTAGATCGCGATCAAGAGCATGATGAGGTCCCAAGCTTTTCCCAGCTGCTTGACCGTCTTGATGAACTCCTTCGCCTTGAGCTCTCTAGTGGCTGCTCGGAGCGCTTGCTGACTGGAAAGCTGGAGCCGGGACCCCACGGCGGCAGACCGAGGGTTTCTGCTGCCAATCACCGTCTCACGCGTTGAAGGTGTCCTTGGAATCGCGTCATTTAGGTGGCGACGGCTAATCGCCAGCAGAGTTGTGCTCTGCTGCTCGGGTAGAACAGTCGACCGACTGCGGTCTCTCCACAGCCGATACCGATTGAACAGCATGAGCTGCGTAGAGTATTCCGGTCGCTGGCAGCGCTGCAGGATCTCAAAGTCAATTCCGGTTTGGGTATTGCTCACGGCCAAGTGTCCGTCATCCTCGTGCCTCAACTTCTCGAAGAAGGCACGCCCAAAGTTAGGCAGCGAATGGCAACGCATCATGCGCCCTAGTCTCTTCGCCTGTTCCGATCGGACCGATACGAGCTCTTGTGGCTGCTGCTGACTCTGCGGGGCGTTTACTTGCTGCGAGACGGAAAATCGACGACTGCGCGTCCCCACCACTGCAGTCTCCTTCGACAGTCGAGCGCCTAGTTTTGGCGCAGCTGCAGCAGCTAGAGCCTTCCACTTCCTCACGGCCTCTGGTGCGGCCGATCGCTTGTTAGCCAGGTTTGCCATCACTTGATGCTTTACATCTCGCTTCCGGGTAGCGTGTTCGTCATAACGATACGATCGGGCTCGAAGCAGCTGGTTTCGCGCAGGATTAATCTTGACCTGTCGCTGCTGTCCGCCCGAGCCGGCAGCGTGCCCTGGTCCGGCCGGGGTGTGCATGAACGGCGTTTCTGTTGGTGCCAGCTCTTCCAGGAGCTTGCAAACGCCGTACTGCGCTGATGCGAGAAGCTTGAATCGCGCCCAGCACTCCGCCTCAATGCTGCGAAGGTGGTCGTCGGATAAACTGTCCCGCAAGTGTTTGTTGACCGGACTGGTGTCGACCATGAATTGCATGATGCGAATGTCAAGACAGGAGCTACTGCTGCTGTGGACCAACGGGGCCACCGTGTCCCCGATCATGCTGCGATACATGCCGCTCGAGTTCGCCCTACTTTTGCTCGAGTGCGTGACGCTGGTACGCACACTCCGACCTGAGGCCACTGAAGATGACCGTCGAGAAATTTGCATCGCTGCAATCGCAGGGTGAAACTTCTTGGCGCACTTCTCGGTCTTCGCCTGAATGTATCTGGTCTTCTTCTCCAGGAGCTGTATTTCAGACGCGATGGAAGCGCGTCTTTCTGTCGGCATGGCCAACGCTGGTGGAGATAGCTTCGGCGGGGAGAGAGCCCCGCTGCTATCGTGGCCATGGCTCAGCAGCACCGCAGACAACCGCGTCTTGGCCTTGATCGTTCCTGAAGCCGCTGCAGCCGCCGTGTGAAGTCGAGTTGGTACATGACGACTTGCCAGCAGTAATTTGGCTTTATGGGCGGCACGCAGACTAGCTCGCTGATAGCGGAGCAGTCGGGCGTGAACCCAATCAAGGATCGCGTGCAGCGAGTGCCTTTGCACCTGAATGTCGGATTGGTCACCGGTGGTCGTCCACAGAAGGATCGCGTGCAGCGAGTGCCTTTGCACCTGAATGTCGGATTGGTCACCGGTGGTCGTCCACAGTTCTTGCCAGTCGTGCTTGATAATGTACAGAACTTCGCAGGATGTCGTCGCCCGGACCGTTGCTAGTCTCCGCTGGGCCGAGAGGAAGAAGGCGACTTCGCCAAACACAGCGTTCTCCATGAGCACAGCTACACTCGTCACTGAGCTCGTCCAAAACGCAGCTGCTAGACCTTTACGCAGGATACACAGGCGACTGCCAAAGGTGCCTTCGACTAGAATATTATCTCCCGGAATGAACAGCTCGGACTGCAGACGTAGACACAGGCGACTGCCAAAGGTGCCTTCGACTAGAATATTATCTCCCGGAATGAACAGCTCGGACTGCAGACGTAGCGCCAGGTTGTTGACCTGGGACGACGTCAGAAAGCGGCTGATTGGCAGCAGCGTGATGGCGTGGCCGTAAATTTCAAGCATAAACTTGAGCTGGAGATTCGCGGAGAGATCGTGCATGGTACCATGAACGTCAAGACCCTCAGTGTGCTGAAACTGCAATTTGAAGAAGAACCCAACCCTTTTGCGTAGTCCCTCGGGCAGTTCGTGCTCCTTCGCGAAACCATCAAAGCTGGCGATGCGGCCCTTGTACTCCTTCGTTTCTTTGCCAAGCTCGAGAATGAGTTCGGAAATCTCGCCAACGATATGACCGATGATGAAGGTACAGCACAAGCACGTGAAGCCTGTCCAAAGGGTCCCAGCAGCGTCGCGCGGGACACTTTCACGTGACCCCACCAGCAGTAGCGTCGTGATGGCCCAATAGAAGGACTTGGCGTAGAGCATCAACACTGAATGATGATACGCGTGCAGTAGATGATCGTGGGCCATCCAGCACTTCTCCACTTGTTCGCACTCGTGCTCGGACACCAAGAAGAAAATGCAGCCGACATAGTGAGCCACCAGTACGAGAATGATCATCAACTTTGCAGGGCTCAAGTAAGCAGACACATTGTGTGTCGCAAAGTGCTGCTGGATCTGCACGATCACATCGTCCAAGTACTCCCACAGATCCACGCAGCGAACGAGTCTCGGCAGCCGGCACAGACTGGGGATCAATGCCGCGCTTTGGAACGGAGTATAAAGCGGTAAGGAGGCGACGACGTCCCATTTGAAGGTCGAGCTGCGAAGGTACTGTCTGTCCATCTCACTTCGCGTGACCAGATTCTCCAAGTTCGCTTCAGAGCACCCGAAGTAGAAGAGCCGCAGGTACATGTCAAGCACGAAACACACATCACAGCTGAGATCGGTGATCCAGACAGCGGCATTGGCGCTGCTAGAGAAATTAAAATGCGAGTGGAAGCAGATGCGGAGGATGATAAACACCGCGTTGTACGTATTCCAGAAGGTGATGATTGCGTTCCAGATGCTCTTGATCAAGCTGCGCACCTCGTAGGGATCTCGCGTGGCCTTCTTCTGGCCCCCACCTCCAATGCTAGTAGCGCTCGTTACAGTCACTTCGCCCTGGTAAAACAGCGTCGCAGTCGACATCAAATGCGACTGCAGTTTAATTTTCTCAAAATTGCGGATGATGCGCCGCATCGTGGCCTGCTGCTCGGCCCAAAGCTCTTGCGCTTCCTCCTTCATATCACGTAAATCGTCTTCGAACTTGCGTTGGATGACGTCAAACTGCTCCCGAGTCATGACGGACGCGTGTATGAGGGAGGCTGCTATGAGGGTGGCGGGGTGGGCGCATCTGAGCAGAAACGCATTCACTCCGTAGCAATCGCCCTCGTGGAGAGCGCGGATGGGTACCTTACGGGAACGAAAGAATACGTTGACTTTGCTGCCGTAAAGTAGCACCATGAACTCGCGACAAACGTCTCCCTCGAGGCAAATTGTATCTCCATTTTGATAGCTTCGATGGCGAAATTTTCCCGTAACTTCCTTCAGGAATTCAATACTGGCTGAGTCAAAGAGCGCCACACTTTTCACAGCTTCGGAGTGCAGCAGCGACGAGATTTCGTAGCAAAGCTGGTCTGGAAGGTTCGACAGTAATTGAGACTCGTACGCTTTCTTGCGCTCCGTGAATTCGTGATGATAAAATCGTCGAATCTCAGCGCTCAACTTCTCCGAGATGTCCATGCGCTCGAGAATGCCATTGACTGTATTCAGCTTCTCGATATGGTGGTGGTGAGGAGCCATTGCGTTTGAAATAGTGCTGGACATTGCGCCCACGACGCCGAAATTGATGATCCCGCTGACAAAAATCCAGAACGCCGCGAAAAAACTCTCGGGCGTCGAGTAAGCCACAATATCGCCATAGCCCACAGCCGTAAGTGTGACGATTGCCCAGTACACCGAGCGCATGTACGCAAAAGACGCTTGGTACGACGACGCTGAATCCTGCGCTGGAAAAACGTCGCCGATATGCGCGTAGCAGTCGAACGTCACCCACGAACAATTCTCGAAGAGCGTGGCCTGTTGGAGGCATTCAAGCCGAGTCATCTCCGCCATTCCATGCTCGCCTACGTTCTCTAGTGCTGCTACGTTTGGAAGCCACGCCATTTCAAACCACACACACCCACCCACAACGTGTAGCATGAAGGTGACTCCAAGCAGCAGCGAAATGACAAGGTGGGCCTTGGAACTGACGCCGTAGTAGTCGCATACATTCCACAGTAGGCGTGGGGCTTCTCGAAGCGTAGCAAACGAAGCAAACGAAAAAACCACGAGTAGCTCTGTTCTGACGCCGTAGCTAGAGCCTCCAACACAAGGCCAACCGGCAGCCACGCAATTAAATCCGGGTAGAATCCATCCGCTTTATACGCTGCGAAGATAAGGAAAGGGTCATCCACAGTAAGCATCACGATAGGGTCTAAGTGCGCTAGAAATCGCGAGCGTAAAACCAAGTTCACTCCGAAAAACACCTCAATCATGAGCGTAAGCGCAAACCGTATACCGAATTCAGGCTTCTCCCCGAACATGTCTTGATCTTCCTTCATTGCGATGAAGACAGAGAAGTAGGGGACCTCGAACGCCACGTAGATGATGGCAAGCAAGCGCGCTGTATCCCAGTGAAAACGAAAAGCCGATCCCGGAAGTCTCCAGCTCACTTTGTGTCTCGATTCAGGCATGTATTGTGCGTCTTCCGTAGCCATAATGCTGTGCGAACTTCCAGCAAACGAACTCCTGCCTCCGCTCCCCCCTCGATTCCGCATTCCGAGCAGTTTCTTGGTCTTGCGCAACTGCGTCGAGTACTTTTCCAGTGTTTCCACCATTCGGTCCCTCACTTCAGCCTTGGACTCCCTGTAAAAATCATCCAAGGCGTCATCAAACTTGACTTTTGCCAAAACGTAGAGTTCACAAAACGTTTTCGCGACAGCCTTCTCCTCAAATTTCTCCGGGAAGAGCAAGCAGGTATCCGCGAAATGGTCACCGCCTTGCACTTCTTTGGCATTCGACCCATCGAACGCGGATAGAAATACCCGACCTCGAATGACAAAAAACATTTGAGCGTTAAACTTGGGCTCAATAATCTGGTCACCTGGGGAGTAGACTCGCCGTACCAGCGCCGCAGCCAACAAATTGATGAACTCAACGCTTTCTTTTATTAGAAAACACACCTGCTTGATCCGGCTCGCCTTCAGCGTGGACACCACCTTAGCCTGCAAGTGCTTGGGCATGAGATGCAGAGCCTCCTCACTGTCGAGACTGTGGTGGGTATTCCAAGAGTACGTAAAATACGCGATAACCTGACGTCTCAAGGCCCGGGGGATATTTTGCGAGCGCATATACTCCCGTGCGTTGTCCACGTGCGTAGTAAATGCAGCATAGCGAGCGTTTCGGAACCGGAAAATAAAGAGAAACGTTGCCAGCAACGAGGACCCAAAGAGCGCGCCCATTAGCGTCGCAGCCACCGCATACACTGTCTCGATATCCGACACTGGTGTAACATCGTCGTATCCCAGCAGCACCATTGTTCGTGACGCCCAATACAGCGTCCGCGAGTACTTCCGCGCCACAGACGCACCAAAAAGACGGTCACGGACGACCCAACTTGTCTCCGCATGTTCGTCGCAATCCTCGAGTGTAATACCGCACTGCGCGTGTGCAATCATCATATATCCGCAAGCCACGTAATGGCACAGTCCCGCGCACAGCGCAATATTTCGCACAAGACTGTCAATACCCGTAGACAAGAGCTGCTGCACCCACGTGCGATCCGAGTAGATAGTGGCCAATCTCGCAAAACATCGTCGCAGTCGATACAGTCGACAAACCTTCGTAATCCGAACCAAATGCAGCGCGTTGTACGCCCCCGACGCGTAGGGTATTACCTCCAGCGGTAGTAGCGCTACAATCTCCAGCAGTAGCTCAATTTTACGCGCCCTCACGTAATTCTGCTGGGAGTGCGAGTCGTCCGCTGCGTTGCCGGAAGCCGTCGCGGATTTCGCGATCGAAGCCAGCGTCCACTTGGTTTTTCCGCGATGCAGCATGTTGAACGACGGGGTACGCGTCATCACGCGCATCGAGCGGAACATACTGTCGTTGCGGGAGGTCGTCTGCACGTCGAAGTTGGCGAACCGGGAGAATAGCCCCCTCTGAAGCTGGTAGAACCGCACAAACTCCACAACTCCAATGATGTCCGCAGCGATGTCCAACGCCGCGTAAATGCTGAGCTCCTCGGTCCACCGATGGAGACGTACGGCCTCCGTTCTACCATAGGGGTCGTAGTAGAAGGCTATCCGGAAGGGAACGGTCAGGAAGATGTAGAGCACGGCGTAGAGGCTGATCCCGGCCCGGACGGTCTGTCTCGTCGTCCAGGAGAGGCGCTTGTAGAGCCGCTCGAGCGGCGCAAAGCACTGGTGGGAGTTGTACCCCCATGATCTTCTGCGTCTCGAGGGTCTGGTATCAGCGAGCTTGGGTCGGTAGTCTGGAGTAGGATAGTCGCCTCGAACGGGCGGCCCGTTGACGGTCGTCACCGAGGAGGGTCTCGGCCCTGCGCCGACTCCTGCCGCGTAGACCTTCTGGGCCATGCTCTCATCAATTGGACGGACGATAGGCTTGGTCCCTCGGCCGCCGTTCGCTTTCGTCTCCCCGACGCGCCTACCACCGAGGACTGGCGGACGGAACCTCTCTGAGGGCTGAGAGAGATAAAGTGGCGTTTGGGCGGGGGTTTCACGCTGTGGTCGCTCTGCTTTCCCCCATTTTAGTCTGCCACGAGGGTATTTCCGGACAGGAGGAGGAGGTGGAGGTTGGTTTCGTGGAGCAGAATGCCGCGCCTCACTTCACTTCACGTGGTCTGGACGACGCGCGTCCAAGAGGCTGAGAGGGTCCACAGGCACTCGTCCGACAGAGGCCTGAGGCTCTTGTAGACCGAAGGGAAGAGCTCGACTCAGCTCGGCTCGGCCTGCCGTCCAGCGCCTCGATTGGTCCACCAACGGTCCACACACCTACATCAAGAAACGCTCGT
>JAIKVE010001727.1:0-10564 GCA_024679115.1 Phytophthora pistaciae
CTTGCGCGCGCTCGAGGCGGCGCGGAACAGCGAGCGGGCCAGCATCTTCCTCTCCTTCGAGTCACTTGGCGAATGGGAGGTCGAAATGATTGAAGCGGGATTGCGTGTACCACATTGAGTTGGTGTGTACACACTCCTTTTATCGTTATAGAGAGAGGAGACCGATCCACTTCGCTTTATCAGCATGAGCTCGTACGCTACCAGCGGCCCGCCGTCTTCCGGGGGCGGAGGCGCCCCGCCAACGCCGTCTCCGCCTCCCCCATCTGTGCAGCCAACTCTTAAAGGTACTTAGCAGGTTTAGCGTTGTTTTAATGGCTTGTGATATGAATTATTAACGTTTCTATCATTTTATCCTTACATTACGGTATTATTTCTCAGTGATGCGGTTGTACAAGCCCAAACTCTACGTGCAAGGCGCCAACGGGGGCTCCATGCTGCCCACGTCAATGTCGGAGGCCACCGCCACGCAGCACGAGTTCGCGCTGTCCAGTATGCTCATCCTGCCCGACAGCTTCGGGTATGACTTGTCAGAGGTCACTCTGATTCCCGTCTCGACTTGAGTTTCTAAACTACTGTATAATACTTGGATATATTGTATGACATTACAGAGAGATCTTCCTGGGCAACACCTTCAGCAGCTACATCAGTGTCATCAACCCGTACTCGTGTGAGCTGCGAGATGTGGGGCTGTCCGCCAATATCCAGTGTGCCAATGACCGAGTGGAGTTGCACGACAATCGCTACGCGAGGACGGGGGAGCTGCCGCCGCCGAATCCTGTGGCCGTGCTGCCTGCCGGTTCCAGTCTGGATATGGTGGTGGATTATCCTCTCAACCAAGTGGGTAACCACGTGCTCCGAGTGGGCGTGGCCTACGTGGACCCGATCACGGGGGAGAGCAAGTCGCTGCGCAAGTTTTACCGGTTCGCGGTGCAGAACCCGTTGGTTATCACGTTCAAGCAGAACTCGGCGGCGGGTCAGGCGTCGAAGGGGGAAGCAATTGTGGAGGCGCAGATTAGGAACGTGTCCAAGATGCCGCTTTTCGTGGATAGCATCAAGTTCCTGCCGTTGCCGCCGTTCACGTCGGAGGAGATGGTAGTGGATCCAGTGGGCAAGAAAGCGGAAGGCGAGCAAGCGTCGATTCAAGACTTGCTGTCTGTGAATAATTCCCCGCAGACCCTCGTTTATCCGCAGGAAGAGCTTCAGCGCGTCTTCCGCGTCTCGTACGACCCTGTATCCGACCCGACGTTGTTGTCATCAGCGCAGGTACAAGCCGTAGAGGTTGCACTATGGATGGTTGGAAGTTGAACTAACGTTTGTATTTGCGTTAGGGCTCTCAAAACCTTGGGCGACTGCATGTGGGGTGGAAGACGTCGATGGGAGAAGCAGGCTCGGTCCAAAGCCAACCGGTGATGCGGAAGGCTCCGGGTGCTTCTGGACATGGCGGAGCAGGACACAGTGAAGTGACCGTTGCTGTTGAAGAGCTCCCCAAGGAAGTTGTGATTGGGCAACCCTTCTTGGTCGCCGTGTCCGTGACAAACAAATCCATGCATAATCTGGCGCTCCAACTGCAGTTCCGCAAGGAGCTTATGCATGGCATGGTGTGCTCGTCCGCGTCTCATCAGGTAAGTAAGTTTGGATATTGCTCAACTGGAAGAGTGAGGAAGTTGCTGACACCGTTAATGACTGGATGTGTAGAATCTTGGTGTGATGGAGGCAAAAACAGTGAAGACTGTATGGGTCGAGTTCTTGCCAATGGTTGGTGGGCTCCAGGCTTTGGGTGGCGCTGTATGTGTAGACATCCGGTCGGGCCAGGAGTTCGCTCAGCCGGCCGTGTTGGCGCACGTGCTGGTTGCTCCTCCCCCGCAAGGCCCTTGAAAATAATCCGATAAGTGAGTGTTGCATCTATTTCTTTTATTGACTTACTTGCTGTTATGCTGCTCTTTGATGGAGCTCTTAATTAACTTACATTATACAGCACATGCTTGGCTTATTGCGCTCTGGATACGAAGCCAGACATGTGAATTCGACCTCACCGGCCAAGAAGACGTCTCCAGGGTTAATGTCAACAGCGTTGTCCTCTTCAAGCCGCACGAAGGTCCCCCACTTGCTGCCATTGTCGTACAGCCAGTATCGATTATCATGATATTCGATGACGGCGTGTGTTCGAGATACGTAACGATCGTTGAGCTCGATGTCAGCACCACTGAGAAGCCCGCCTATCGAAGCGACATTACGTACGACATGGATATCCCCTCGCTGTGCCCCTCCAAGTACGTACAACACCAAAGCGTTCGGGGTCTGCGCGTCGTTCTGCGTCTCGAGGACGGCTTGCTCCAGCAGGTGTTTGTTGCGCTTTTTGCGACGCCACCGCCGTGCCCCTGTGGTGTCACCTTCCCCGTCTGATCCATCCATTGAACTGTGGTCTTCATCGTCTCCGTAGCTGCTGTCACCCCCATGCAAGGCACTGGTCACCACTTGCGAGTGATGCATTCGTCGCCCTACCAGCGAATTGCCTCGCTTCAACGGAGCTGGAATCTGGGCCGCTGTTGGTGCCTTTTGCCCACTACTGGAGCTGAGGTCCGGTTGTCGCGGTGTACCGATTGCCAGATGAGCGAGGTGAGCAGCCGCAACGAAGAAGCACTCCACTGTTGAGCATGCTTCCAGTCGGAAGGACAAGTCACAGAAACTCAGCACTGACGGTGACGACGTCGAGCCTATTGCAAGTACTGGATCCATCGAGCTCCACCACTCGTCGGGCTCGATGCCAGGCGCTTCGTCTACATCTTCTACGCTGTTGGGATCACGCTGCTCTTCCTCGTAGTCATCTTCGTACAGCTTCACAGTTCGTCGACGTTCTCTCTCGCGTTTGCTTCGTATGATACGCACTCTACCGCGGTTCAAGACAAGCAAACCGTCACGAAGCTGCAGAGTACTACCGCCGGCGAACGCTGCAGGGACGAACAACTTTCCATCCTCGAACAAAGTCGACCCACTGCCGTACACTGCGACTTCAGCGTCAGCCGATAGCATACGCATCTCCTGCAGCGAAAGTCCACGGAGCCAAGGTACACTGCTGCAAGCTGCTCGAATGATCCTGTCTTGACACCGATCATGGCGCAAGTGGGCGCGTACAATATCCATGTACAGCTCGAGGTAGCCGAAGATGTCTTCCCTCGCCAGTGCCAGCAACACGCACGCGCTGGAAACTTTCGCGCTATCGGCGTATTCAAGGTCATCGATCGACTCGGTGGGGTCGTGCAAGCAAACTTCACCAAAGAAACCTCCCGGCGCCACATTCTCGAAGAAAGTCTGGGGGGTGTCGCCGCGATCGAAGTCGTCGTAGGGTGTGGACATCTGGAGCGCTACTTCTCCGCTGATCACGATGAAGATGAAGTTCGCCGGGTCTCCTCTGTCGTAGACCATTTCGCCAGTACCAAGCTGAAGTCTCTGTCCACAACGAGCGAGGTTCGTGATGGTTTTCCAGTCCGAGGCGATCTGCTGCAGCCACGGCATGGCACTCAGGAGCCGAATGTTCTCCTGCTCGTCAAGAGCTGTCGCCTTTTTCGCGTCTGTCGAGCTTTTCGAGTAGATGACTTCGAGCTCACACCCGCCACACCGAAAGACGCAGCCTTCGGAGAGCAAGAGTGGCTTGCTCGTGTGTTTGACCACGTCGGCCATTGTTTCGACATCGCGCGCGTCTTCATCGCCTACACCCGTGGAATGAACGACCGGTTGTCGGACTTCGTCACGACCAATTAGAAAATATGTGCCGGCGTTGATCCCTGTGGGCTTTGGGGTGAGCAAGCAAGTCCCTCGTTCAAGTTGAACACTGAACTGCTCGGTGGCCAGTGACGCAGTGAAGACTTGTGCGTCACAGTCGCGGCCTTTGCCAAAAGTGACAGGCCCGCCACTACTGCCTCCCCAGCCGCTGCTCCCACTGGATGCCCCAGAACCCGAGGAAGAATGCAGTCGGAAACCTACAGGAACGAAGATCCCGCGGGTCCGTGGTTTCCGCTTTGAAAGCCGCAAAACATCCAGGCGCATGGCCGCCTCCTTCATGTCAGGGCGTCGCTCGGAGCCAATCGCTCTCGCTACAGTCGTGATGTACAGCGCGCACTTGCCAAGCAACAGCCAGTCACCCCGAGTGATTTTCGTAAACCTTTGCGTAAGTAAGACGCGCGTCTGACGTCGTGGATCTCGTTCAAAGGAAATGTCCTGAAGCACGAAGAATGCTCCGTCAAACATGATTCGCGCGTGCATGCCACGCACTTCAATGCCTTCCGATGGGAAAATACGAACGTCGCAAGCTGCGGAGGAGCCGATGAGGTACGTGTCCTGTCCTGGTAACGTCAGTTCACGGGCGTCGCGAGGTTTTGAGGGTTCAGTGCTGGCTTTGGTGGGGTCATGCTGGAAAATAACGAGACGGAGCAGTGCTGGACGACGGTTTGGGGCGTCGACTATGTTGTGGTGCCACTTTTTCGCTTCGGGTTCGCTACCAACGAGTTGATCGACCATGTCGTCGTCGACGTCTTCTACCTGGGATGGCTCGTGGTAGTGCAGCTGCTTAACCTCCGGACGGATGTAGCGGCTTCCCAAGAACAGGGACCCGTCGGACATGACTGGAGGCGTATCCGAGAAGCGAACGGTATGCTGCGGTTTGGATCGCGGTCGCTTGGTCTCTTGGACTTGGGCATTATCTTTATTCACGTTGTTGGCATCGCGCAGTTCGCTTCGTTCTGTACGCTTTGTGTGGATTCTTCCGGTTTCATTCATGAACTCGTCTTCGATATCAGCAGCAAGAAGGCGAAGCTCTTCGACGGTGGACATTCGCTTCAATGTTAGCTGCGGGTTGCTGCTATTGCTTGGCGTTTTTTCGAGTTTGGGAGGTCGGTCATTACTCGAGTCACTTATAGAAACTCGATGCTCTGGCTTGGATACAAAACTGGTGGTGGAGCTACCGCTTCGCTTACGTTGCAGCTTAGGCGTCCCAGTTGTGGTTTGCAGCTCGATCACGCGAATGGAGGTAGTAGGGCCGATCCGGAAGACGTCCCCACTACGCAGTCGATACCCGTCTCGTTGTGGATAGTGTCGGAATCGCGTGCTCAGGCAGAGAAAAGTGCCCGTTGTGCTCCCAGCGTCGCGTATAAAGTAATCGTCACCAGCTACAGAAAGCTCAGCGTGGACAGCGTCCATAGACTTGTCCTTCGTGACTACGAGGGTTCCCTCCCCAGCATCTCGTCCGACAAAACCCGGTCCAAGGAACCATGATTTCTGCGATCTTGTGCGTCCGCGACTCGTAGAGCGAGGCAGTACCATGCACAATTCCTCTTTGGCGCGGAGTCTTCGTCGCGGCTTTCCTGCTTGCTTTGTCGCGAGAGTATCTGAAGTCGAGTCCATCGTTTCCGGTTTCCGGAAAGTCCCTTTGGTTGACGTGTCGGTGGAAGTTACCCCCCTCGTATTGGAGCGGTGGCTGCTAGCGGAGCTTCCGAAGCTGATGGCCGATCTCTCGAGATGGTCAGTAGTCAAGGCTGACTTGGGACGCTTAAAGAAGAAGGAGCGGAGGTCGAACTCCGTGGGGTTGTTGAGGAAGATGATACCGGCATTTGGGTCATCCTCCGCGCGGGATGGAACCACTCCCGTGCTGTGCTCTTGTTGCTCCCCCGCCTGAAACGCGCGTATGATGGTCGGAGTCACGGTGCGCTTTCGTCTCCAAAATCGGTGAAGGCTCTTTGGTGATCTGGTGGGGGTTGTACTGCCGCGTGATTCAGGTGTGTCCGAGGATGCTGACCTTACCAACCTCTGTCCAGGCATTGAAACCTTCTTGGGAGTACGGCGAGGTTCGGACGGCATTATCTGTCGATATATTGTCAAACCTCACGACGTTGACTAGCCTCACCGATGCTGCGGCGAAGTCAACAGAGTCGACGGACCTTGCTACACACTGGTATGATCGGGAGGCAAGGACGTCAGGGGCTTGGATGCTATCAATAGTGCTTTGCATTCGTACGCTCGTCGGGGACAAGAATATTCGTCGCGAATATGGAGGAGAATCATCTTTATTTTTGAACCCCATGGCAATCCGTTCGTTCGAATGCAGTCGTCATCTTACGAGAGGTAGGTTTGTCACAAACGCATCTTAACATGGCAACCTGGTTGGATACAAGGCATTCTGAAGGATGGGAGACCCCACCCAACTTGGTATTTGGTGTGCGATGGCATCGCCAAGGCTGCAGCTTTGAGCAAGACCCGAGCGATATCGACGCTGTCTGGATCAGATCAACTCGAGTGACCAAAGATAGTTGGCTTATTTTCGATGCCATCGCTTTGGCCGAGGAAAATAATAAATTGGCGCGTTAGTACAAAGTCGCGTGGAGTGACTTCACTGGAGTCTCCAGTAAGCATCGGGTAACGCAACTCCATGTCCTCAGAAACCATGACTGGGGTGAAAGCGAGTGGCCTCGTCTACTCATTAGTGCCAGCTCAACCTCTACCAGCGGTGGATCTGTCCAAGTCGTTTCGAGGGCGACTTCTGCCTGGGTTCATCCACACGTATATCCGCCGAAGGTATTCCAGATACTACCGCCAGATCCTAGTATGCGCAACCGTGTCGTACTGCGCGGGCTTCTTAGTGCCGCTAGTGCCGGCGTCTACAGGGCGCGTGTTCGCGTTTGTAGCGTTGTTCCTGTGGATGCCGTCAGGATTCGGTAGCGTCACTACTCTGCGGTACGATATCGTGCGTTTGGTGTGTCGAACGTTTGATTTCTGGTTCTTCTCCAGTATCACAAGCGTGATTGTCGTCACGATGTCCATGTACTGTTCGGATTTACGCTGGGTCCGGATGATCACCGAGTGGCTTGGACTTCACCACGTCATCTTTATCGATGCCCATGTACTCGGCCTGAGGAGCCTCATCTACATTTTAATTTTCGGTATGATATCTCTCGTCACCGTTCTGGTCTGGATAGTGTTGGGGCGGGTAGATGGGGGCTCTACCTTCACCGTTGTCAAGTACGAGAACGAGCATGGGGGCTTCGAGCTCTCAGGGCTGGATGTGATTGGGAATGGACTCGTGTCGCTTGCTCTACTCTTAGCTAAAATCATCTTCCGTAGACGAAAAACACTTCGAGTACGCCGGAAAAGAGCGTCGTCGCTGGTTGAGTGCGTCATTTACCGATGCAGACTCAAGTTGGAGCTTGTAGAGGCGTCAGAAGTCTCATCAGCATCAAGGAATGACTCGAGGTATAACTCGAAGGAAGCGTCCTTGAGAGAGGCCGATACAGTTCAGCACTTGATGTTGTTAAGTTTCCTCAGAAGTTTGACGCGACCAACACGCTGTTGTCTTGGAGAATATTGAAGAAGGTTAATATTCCATCGTGGCTGGTGAAGATTCTCTACATTACGGGTGCTGCGGGGCTCGCCTTCTCCCATGGCTCTCTCTTCTATGAATTCGGTGACACAATCGAGAGCGCATCACACAAGCGACTGGAGTTGCTGGCTTCTTGGGTCTCGTTATTGTGCACTCTGACCTTCACGGCCTCCTTTGCTGTGTTCTACCAACGACAACTGCTTCGACTTCTCTTCTCCTCCTTCGACTTCATTTTCTACTCATTCCAAGTCACGTCGGCGTATATCTGCGTCTGCAGCTTATACAACTGGGAGCTACCGCAATGTCTAATGGCGTTATCGTGGTGGCCATGGGCCCACTGGGTCTTCACACTGCCTTGACCCCGACTATGAGAACTATGCTCAACTTTCGAGTTCGGTACGCTGCCCCCGTTCTGTGTTTATTGCTTATCGACCACATCGGGCTGGTCTACCAGATTCTCTTGGCCGGCGACACTCAGCTGCAAGACTCGGTGATATACCAAGGGGTGGTCTGGACGCAGAATATAACGATTCGTGTAGTGCCGTTCTACGTCAGTCGGTCCTTGACGCTCGTCTTGTGGTGCTCTCGCTTGGTTGCACGATTGGCCTCGGCTTCTGATGACGATGTCACCATTCTTCGCGGCTCAGTCTACTATGACAACTTTTTCGCCAACGGAAGACGAACCAGCTCCCAGCTGACTCAGGTCGTTGAGGTGAAGGCGCTAGAATCGCTATCGCGGCACGGCCAGGTATCACCTACTGTGTCATTCTATCATACGAGCAGCAGAGTACATAAAGCGGAAGTCTAACAAGAAAATAAGCTTTAGTGGACGATACCCAAAGATAATCAATTACTCAAGCTAAGTTATCTAGTTATTTTTACACTGTGCAAGACGGGTGAGTCTTCACCACCGCGCAAGACGAAGTACATAATAATTCTGCTATCAGTAATGGCCACCCGACCGAAAGATGTTGACTCACCCTGCAGCGTCGTCTACAAGCTCGTGCCAGCGCAACGTCTTCCCTCCGTCGACTTGTCCAAGTCCTTCCGAGGCCGTCTTCTACCCGATGCAGTCCACACCTACATCCGTCGACGATACTACAAGCACTACCGCAAAATTCTGTTTTCCGCTGCTGTGTCTTACTGCTTGAATTTCGTCGTGCCTATGGTCAAAGCCTCCGTCGGTGAAATTCTCGCGGTACTAGCCGTTCTGCTGTGGATGCCAATCGGACTCGGTAGTATCACGACACTGAGATACGATATCGTGAGGTTGGTGAGCCGAACCTTCGACTTCTGGTTCTTCTCCACCACGACAACCGTCATGGTAATCTCCATGTCCATGTATTTCTCCGACTTGCGATGGATACGCATGCTGATCGACTGGTTCGGCTATCACCACGTCATCTTCATCGACGCTCACGTACTGGGCCTAAGAAGTATCACGTACATTCTGATAGCGACAATCATATCCGCTGCCGTTGGGCTGACTTGGGTAATGCTCGGTAGAATAGACGGCGGGTCTTCGTTTGCGATCATGGAATACGAAAATGAACGCAGCAGATTCCACCTCTCCTGCGTGGACGTGATCGGTAATGGCCTGGTGTCACTGAGTTTCCTGCTCGCCAAGATCGTCTTCAGAAGGCGCAAAGTTCTGCGAAAACGTCGTAGAAAATCTGCCCACATTGTCGAGTGCATCATTTACCGGTGTCGACTTCAGCTTGAACCAGTGAGTGGGCCATCCGCAGCACATGCTTCCTTCGGCGATGATTCCCCTTATAACTCGAAAGGTGCATCGATACGCGAAGCGGACGCCGTCCAACACCTAGCGTTTATCAAGTTCCCGCAGCATTTCAGCGCCTCGGACACGCTCCTTCCCTGGAGTTTGGCGAAACAAGTTTACTTCCCGTCGTGGCTACTATTGATATTGTATACTGTTGGAGCAGCTGGACTCCTACTCTCTCATGCTCCACTTGCTCACGAGTTTAGAGGGTCGGGTGCATCCGCAGCCGTCCACGACGACTTTACACTCGTATTGTCATCAATCGCGCTGATGTGCACGCTTTCGTTCACGGGTTCAATCGCCATGTTCTACCAGCGTCAGCTTCTGAAGCTGCTCTTCACGTCGTTCGACTTTGTGTTCTACTCCTTCCAGATCACAACTACCAGTCTCGCTGTGTGCACTTTGTATGGCTGGGATCTATCACACTGCATTGGAGTGATGTCGTGGTGGCTTTGGGCACATTGGGTATTTACGCTCGACGCGTTGACTCCAGCTATGAGGGCGATGTTCAGCTTTCGACTCTGCTTCGCAGCGCCAGTTTTGTGCCTGCTACTAGCCGATCACATTGCGATAATGGTCCGGATCTTCGTGGTCGGCGACAAGGAGCTGCGCGACTTGGTCATCTATGAGGGAGTCGTCTGGGGGAAGCACCTGGTTATCCGCGTCATACCCTTTTACGTCAGCCGGTCATTGACCCTGGTGTTGTGGTGTTCTCGACTGATCACGTGGCTGGCCTCAGCTTCCAATAGTGATGTCACGATTCTCCGCGGTTCAGTCTGCTACGACAACTTCTTTGCGAGAGGAAGACGGAAGAGTTCGCATATTACTCAGATTGTTCAGGTTAAGTCGCTAGCGTCGGCTTTGTCTCGGAATGCCCATGTATCACCCGTGGTAGCATTTAAATCAGGACAAGGCTTTTAAGTACTGATATCATGTTCACACTTTTGTTTGTGGTGTGAAGGAATCGAGGTCGCTTGCATTGCACATCTAATCCATTTTTTATACGCAAATCACTTGTACGGGTGGGTAGGAAATGGACACAGCGCCAGCTAATAAATACTGAAGTATTTATTTATCTAAAGATAGTGTCTCCAGTAGAAAACTTACTTTTTCAGTCATCAACGACAACCTGAACGTCGAATGCCTGTCATACTTCCAGCGTTAACGCGGCAGAAGAATGACAATTCACCCAGTGGAATCATCTACGCTCTTGTGCCAGCGCAACCTCTTCCCTCAGTTGACTTGTCCAAGTCGTTTCGAGGCCGCCTTCTACCCGATGCAGTGCACACCTACATCCGTCGACGATACTACAAGCACTACCGTAAAATTCATATGTAAGGTAAAGTGCCAATCCTTGGACCGTGCCACGAACTGGTCCGCCATTTTTACCTGTATATTTCTATCAACTTTGGCCGCTC
>JAIKVE010001728.1:0-10382 GCA_024679115.1 Phytophthora pistaciae
GTGGCGCGCGCTGCCGAGGCCCACCGCCGCGCTACTGGCGCCCCGCTGCCCGAGACTCAGTCGGAGGAGTACACCCACGCCGCGCAGCAGCGTCTCGCCGAGATCACGTACGTTGTGGTTTGAAATTGCACCTATAAGATGTTGATACTGATCGACTATGAATGCCTGCAGTGAGATGATCCACACGGCCAGCCTGATGCACGACGACGTCATTGACGAGGCCGACACGCGCCGTGGCCGTCCGTCAGTGAACAAGGTGTTCGGCGGCAAGATGGCTGTGCTGGCCGGCGACTTCCTGCTGGCGCGCTCGTCCGTGTCGCTGGCACGGCTGCGCAACCTGGAGGCCGTCGAGCTCATGTCCACATCGATCGAGCACCTGGTCAAGGGCGAGGTCATGCAGATGAAGAACGCGGACGCCCGCGACGACATCACGCCGTTCGAGTACTACCTGCGTAAGAACTACTACAAGACGGGCTCGCTCATGTCCAACAGTTGTAAGGCCGCGCTGGTGCTGGGCAAGCACGACGAGCGCATCTGCGACCTGGGCTTCGCATTCGGCCGCCACATCGGCCTCGCCTTCCAGGTAATACTAGTACAACGCTCTTGTCCGCTTCGATGGTCGTCGCATGAGCTAATCAATGCCTGTTCTTACTTGGAAACGCGGCAGTTGATTGACGACGTATTGGACTACGAGGGCGTGAACACGGGCAAGCCGCTGCTGGCCGACCTCAAGTCCGGCCTGTCGACGGCTCCGCTGCTGCTCGCGCAGGAGGAGTTCCCCGTGCTGCGAGAGCTGGCCAAGCGGAAGTTCTCCAAAGAGGGAGATATCGAGATGGTTCGTACTAGAAGATCAATCCATGCGCGCCCCTGTGGTGGACAATGCATGTACTAATAATGGTGGTTTTGTCCCGCGTTGCAGGCGAGCGAGCTGGTGGAGAAGAGCACAGGCATCGAGCGGTCCAAGGCGCTGGCCATCGGCCAGGCAGAGCTGGCGGCCCAGGTGGCCATGCAGTTCGCTCCTTCACCAGAGCGGGATGCCATGGTGCGGCTGGCGCAGCGTGTCGTCTACCGATCCAAATAGAGCTACAGTGAGAAGATTGAAACACTCGCATGCAGTACAGGACGCCGTCGACACGACGGGATGAACAAATGATAAAAAGTTGCCAGAACTCGAACCAGTAGTGCGGTCTGGCTGGCCACTTGCAGACCTGAGACCAAGCTCAGGAATATTGCTGTCGGTCGCTCACTCTGCAGCGTTATCAGCTAACATTTTCACCACTTTCTGTGCTCGTTGCATGTGCCAGTTAGGTTGGAGAAGAATCGAGCCCCTCGTCCCAGAAGAAGAATGAGAAGGCTCCAACCTCGTGGGAATTTTACCATTTTGCCATTGCAGCGTGAAGTCCCAGACGTCGAGAAGAAGCACGTTGACAACATGGGGATTCAACTGCGCAAGCTGATGCGCTCTCGCGTGATCGTGGTGTTTGGCGCTACGAGTCGCATCGGGCGCTCAACGATGGAGGTATTGGCCGCGCAAGAGCAGGTGTCCGTGGCTCTCGTGGCGGCCGTCGAGAGCACCAAAGACCCGCGCGTCCTGCGGCTCAAGCACGCGACCAACTGCTACCTCGTGCAGTGCAACTTCGCACAGGGCGGAGAGGACTCGCTGCGTCGCGCGGTGAGGAACGCAGACGCCGTGCTCCTCGTCCCGGCGCTGTCAGAGAGTGGGGTGCGGTTTTCGAGGCGCGTCGTTGACGCCGTGGCGGCCGAGCAAGTTTCAAGACTCGTCGTGATCAGCAGCATCCTGGCCGCCCCCGAGCTGCTGGCTCGTTGCCGTCAAGAGCACGCGAAGGAGCGACCGCCGACCGAAGCTGTTGGTGCGACGCCCACGGAAGTCGCCGCCCTGGAAGGGTACGAGGCTGTGGAGGTTCATGCTCGAGCCAAACTCCCCGAGCAAGGCCGTTGTGTGTCGCTGCGGATCCCTCTGCTGATGGAGACGCTGCTGTACTGTCGCGACGAGCTGCTGTTCGCCAACCGGTTCATCGGGTGCTTCGGACTGGACACGCACGTGCCTTGCATCTCCGTTCGAGACGTGGGGTATGCGGCTGCGGAGGTGCTGGCGAACCCGAAGCGCAAGTACGAGATGGAGTACCGACTGACGGGAGGAACCGGTGCGAGCTGCTCGCCGAATGAGTTGGCGCACTACCTCACGGCGTTGCTCGGACGCCAGATCAAGTACCGCAAGTTGAGCGACGCCGACTTCCTGCGAGTCATGAAGGACAAGCACACGCCCGAGCAAGTGGCGCAAGGCACGGTTGGTCTTCGGATCTTCCTCGAAGAAGCTGTGGAGAGCGAAGTCCGTAGTGATGATGCGACGAGCAGCCAAGACACGAGTCGAACGCGACAGGGAGAGCCCCACGCACTGCACCTGCCCGACGCATTCCGCAGCACGAGCAACTTTCGGCTGCTCACTAAGCGCGAGCGAATGTCTCCGCGCCAGTGGCTGCAGCGTCGCGCGACTTTGCTGTTCGGGAAGAACCCGCAGAACCAAGTGCAGTTGTTCGTTGTCGGCTCGGGCGAGGCGTTGTTCCTCGAGGTGAGCAAGTTCGTGGCGAGCCAGATCACGGCACCGACAGCAATCCCCCCGAGCGAGGTCGGTGAGAGCGCGATTCCGACTGTTCTTCCGGGCCACCACCACCGTCGAGGCGTGGACGGAGGTCTCCAGCAGGCCAAAGTCACGCTGTGCACCGTCAAGGCTGCTCCAGGTAGTTCCGGACGAACCAGGGCGTCTGGAGTTCCGCTGCCACCAACTGTCTACCAGCTCGAAGGCGCGCCGCCGTCTCCGATGGCTGACTTGCTGAAGCAGCTCTCGTCGCTGGACGTGGTGCTGCTCATCCCGCCGCTCCGACTGGGAGGACGAGCCTGTCTTGACGTGGTGCGGGCCGTTGTCCACGCCGCCGTGCGCGCTAATGCCTGGGGTGTGGTGCTCGTGAGCTCGATCTTTGTCGGTTCGCCTACGACCCAGCAGAGCGCCATCCTCGAGCAACTGGAGGAGATCGAGTCGTGCGTCAAGACCTCGGGGGTCTCGTACACCATCCTTCGCCTGCCGCTCTTCATCGAGTACTTCTTGGCGCTGTCGCACTGCGAGGAAGGCAGTGAAAGTCTCGGCAGCGAGGAAGAGGAGAAGCAAGAAGCGCCCCCCGTGGATGAGCCTGCGTTTGAATCGGACCTGGAAGCTGCCCACGCCAACACTCGCGGCGACGACGAGGAGGCTGGAGAAGAATCGCCCGACTCGTTGACGTCTCCTCGCTCGCACATCATGTGGCCGCTACTGGAGCCATCCCTGGCATCTGCGAGGGTGTACTTGATGGCACTCGAGGACGCTGCCAAGGCGCTGGTCGCTGCCGCCTTCACCTTCCCACTGCACCGCGGGAAGACCAAGGAGCTCTACACCGTGAGCGTGACCATGAAAGAGGTGCAGCGAACCTTCCAGCACCACGCCAACAAGGCTCGTCCCGTGCGCTTGAGCCGCGTGGATGCACTCGGTGAGCAGCCTGGCCGCGAGTTTTGGCGCGTTGCCTACTGGCCCCGCGCGCACACTCAGCAGTTCCTCGAGTGCGCCGTGGAGTTTGCGAAAGACGTGCAAATTGCCGCCGAGACGTCTGCTGCCGTCGGTGGGACGGTCGACACCAGCGCCATGGTGCTTCCTGTTTCGCAGAGTTTCGAGGACTTGACGGACCTCGCGCCGCTCACGCTGGACCAGTGGGCTGAATTGAATTCCAAGCGCTACACGCAAGTGCTTGCTGCTCACAGACCCGACGACTAGGTGGGGAACTCCTTTGGCTGGCTGGCTTCATATCAACTGTGTTTGTCTGCAGCTGTGTTTGTGCGTTCACCTTGGATAGGATGCCAGCGAAGCCACCCCACATAATGCAGCACTCAAACGTAAGAACCATTGCTGAATTTCAGTTCCTTTTGCATATTCACGCACGCGAGACGGCAGTCACTATTAATAATACTTAGTGCTGCAGCGAAAGGTCATCGAAATGGTCGAAGTTTGCATTCATATTCAAAATATTATTGTGAAAACCGGCCGGAATGTCTAATCCATATCTAAATCAGCCAGATGTTGGTTTTTTTATGTGAGCAAACTCCTATTTATACTATTTATATAGAATCAACTCGTATTAAGCTTTCGTTCCTCTATTTAAGACTCGGTTTTATTATGGTGATTAGCAACCGGAGCCCTCGGCTTAATCGGTCTCTCAACTGATTTGTATGTAAATCAGCCGGAATGCCAACCTGCAAGTCGGCATTCCGGGCTTGGCCAGCTATATAACTTTGTTTCGCTAAGGCATTCTGAGCTCGCCAGCATCGCTCGAGCAACCTTACGCAACTCGATGCGATAGTATCGTAAACATACACTCATTAACTTGATAGATGTCATATCTGGCTGCGTATCGAGCCACACTTACTCTGCAGTGGGCTGTAAAACGACCTGGGGCACCACAGACACATTTCTCTAAATGGAGCATGGAGCTTAATCCGACACGATTGACCACTCCTAATTACAAACATGATAAGCGTTCGAGTCAGTTTTATATTCGGTTTTATGAATTTTCAAATCCGTTTAAGATAAAAAAATGCTAAGCTAACAAGGTGTGGACATTCCGACCGGTTTTCACAATAATGCAAACTTCCGACCATTTCGATGACTTTGCTATTTCGGCTTAAAAAGGATACAATGCTATTTATCCATCTTTTAGAGTTATCGAGATACTGTATTGTAAGAACCGGTTAAAACGCCCACTTGTAGCAACACCTTATTGGTTCTAAATCTTCTATTAACCAGAGTACAAATCAGGGTTTAAATCGATTGTAACCCATATGCATCGCCAGGCTACACAAGTGCCCACTGAAAGGTAAGCATTTGCTCCAAACCCGTCTATATCGACTGCTCTTCCATGCATTGATCGCCAAACATGCACATCCACTCAGACACATGTATGTATTGCAGGGACGTGATCGATTTACAAATTGATCAAGTTAAATCAGGGTTCTAATCGATCGATTTACAAACAAAATAGGCAAATGAAGCGGTTTTCACAATACTACAAGTCTAAGTAATCACGTTTGAAATCAGGTTTCGGTCTTTTTGGACATTAAATTTGTAAACTGAAAATCACTTATAAAGCATGAAAAAATGTAGTTAGATTGATTTAGCACGGGCTTTTCGACAATTAGTAAATAGAAATACGTTAAAAATCGAGTTCACACGCGGATTTGGGTGTTCGAAAATGAAGATCACTTTTCGGACCGATGTCACTCCTCGAGCTCTCAACATTTATAGGCTGTGTTCGAGTTGAAATAATAGTGAATGTCGAGCTATTTCGCTAAACCAGCCATTTCGAATAATCTATCCTTTTTAGCAGCTCTGAGCGAAATATGGGCTTTGGAAAACAGCTATACCAATAATTCCAAAAGCAGCGATTTTGAGGCACTTGAGGTCTGACTAAAACTGAGATAAAACCTCAAAACGCTCAAAGCAGCTATTTTGTGCACCAAATGTGCACGAAACAGCTATTTGACTGCCATCTCGAACACGGCCACAGTGTTTTTACAAATCGTGATTCAACCAAGTTAATCGCGATTTGTATTTAGGTTCACTAGTAAGTGGGCGTTTGCGGCAACCTCAAAATAAAGTCCCGGTCGACAACTAAGCTACACGCGCAGTCGACCCAAAGCTAGGCAACGAAAGACTGGTGAAAGACACAGAAGTAAAACTAATACAATTGGACAAGAATTGGCTGAGTTACAATAAATTAGCCTGCAGGGGGCGGCAATAAATGTAAGGACAAAATGTATACTGTATTTTCTTAGCCTAATATATTTGATGACCGGTGTTGTTTTGTGTGCTTCTTTTTCTATGGGTTACCGACTTCCTTTGTTTATTGCTGACAGCAATGTTGTGGCTAATAAGTAGCATAGAAAGTACATTAAAATGCAGTGCTTGTGTGCATATGTGGAGAATGGCGCCGCCGTTCTTGGAGATATATGCATCGAAGTCTCCGTCACCATTTAGACTAGCCAGTCTCCCTCCCTAGATTCGCTGTCAGCCATCTAATCGAGGTTAGCCCTCCCAATAACCCGTTGTGCATGTATTGTAGACATTGGCCCACTGGCACAATGTCAGTGCTGGTCGGACGCAAGTGAATTCAGTCCCGTGTGTCGCGGGCCCCCAACAGGACCTACACTGCCTACATGCTCACAGTACGGTGAATAGTGCAGTGAACCTTCAGGTGGGCGGAACTGGGGCACGACCACCCAGTAGCATACCGATAAGCTAAACTTATCGGCGTTTCGCGGCGGTGCTCTACTAGTAGATGCACTAGTGGCAGCAATAAAACCCAACACGTTCCACCCAGATCGATAGCATTAAAGTTTCTCGTCAGCCGAGCTTGCTGCGCGCCTGCGTGGCATGATACCAACTCAACAGAACGCAATGCTATGGCACTATCAGCAATATGTAGAGGAGCTTGATACTGTTATTTGATTGGCTTAAATTATTTGTCAGTTATAAGGAGGCGTCAGTAACAAACAAAGGAAGTCGGTATTACCTTCCGATGTAGTTTGCTACGAATCGCAAATCGCGTTGCTAGGAGAAGAGCACTCCATGAGCCAGTTCAAATAGGAGATGGGCCAGGCGTAGGGGTGACACCTGCTCAGAGGAGCCCCCCCCCCTATCGATGTAGGATTGGTATTTTTAGGAAGCGGTGTTGACCTGGTCTCTACCACATCTTTAGAACGTAAAAGTACCCACTGTATGAAACCGACCGGTGGTGTTTGCAAAATGCAACCTAGATCCCAAAAGCACCTTCGATATTGATGCTAACATCAAGTATTGTGTATATATTTCTGGACTCTAACCGTACCCCTCTTGTTCAAATAAGCTGGGGTCTTTCAGTCCCACTTTGTTCTAAATTTTTTATACCGGGGTCAACATGGGAAGAGCAAGGCTCCTGTGATAAGTGCCCTGTGTGCACCACATCAGTTGTGTGTTCCACACTAAAGGCCACCACCTCGCTTCGCTCGGCGGGCAGTCTCACGTGCTCGGCTTAAACGTATGTGACGCTTGATGCGGGTTTTCCAGAGAGCTTCTATGGTGTTAGTATGTGTACCCGTTACTGGGTCAACAAAATGCAGCGTGTGGCTTACCCAGCTGTGCGAGTAATGCATACCCGCCAGCGTCCGATTGTTTGCGAGGGTGTGCTGTTTACCTCCTCGTTTGCAGACGTAGGTGGCAAACATATCTGACATAATAAGCGTGCTAGGAACATAAATTAGTTAGCATGAATAATAATTTCAATACAATGCACTAGCACTTACCGCGGCTTGATGAACTTCTTAATTATCGGTAGGATCGTCGCCTTAGTCCGTGTTTTATACACAACACGACCAAATCAACGCCTCGTACTACGTTCGACACCTCCGAAAAGCCAACAAATCCTCGAAGTGGCGTCCACGATGGTACTTCTGCTTTTTAGCCAGACTTGTTTCGTCGATCTCGACGACTTGGCCCTCTCCGCCAATCTATCCAATCACATTGTACCCATTTAGTGTTGGTGCGACAATATAACAACTTTATTATAAAAAGAGCGCAACTTACCTTAAATTCAGAACGTAAGAGCTGCTTGGAGCATGTCGAGCGGCAGTAGGCGAACCAGTTGTGGGCGGTACGCTCGGAGACGTCCGCTAGCTCGCTCGCTTGTCCGTGCTCAAGCCGCGATGCACCAAGCGAGCAGCAGACGCACGGCACTGCATAGGCTTAGCTTTGCATCGTTAAAGAACCAAATACGTTAGCATACCCAGGCCGACGTCCTTGCCAGACGCATGTTGCGTCCGGCGGCAGCAACGCTAGCGCTTTCGCTCCAGGCTCAGCCGCATGGGTAAGCGGCACAGCGGGCAGACCTTGCTCTTGTCTATTAACCTCACCTCCCTGCACCACTGTAAACAGTCGGCCTCATCGCAGGTGATTTCCATCACCTTCGCGAGTGCGAAGAAGTCCGCGTTCTCGACGTGGTACAGGTGAGGGAAGGCTAGTTGGGGAGGTGGAGCTGAGAGTGGGGGCTGGGGCTGGTGGTCGGATGAGGACGAGGGGGCGAAAGCCAAAGTGAGGCCCCGAATGACTTTGAAAATGGTGGGACACAGCGGGCGTGTATTTCGATTGTATAGTAGAGCTAGTATAGTGCAGGAAAGCTCTACTCACAAAATGGCACGAAAGTGGGCGTACCAGCGCTGTTGTATGGTGTCCAGACGATCTCTGGATGTGATCTGTGTTGACACACCATATCGTGCAGATACATAACTTCAGATTTGCTTGTTTGTGACACTTCAGATTTAGATCTGAAATTCTAAATTAGAATGCGGCCGTGTTGTTCAGGAGAGCCTTCTCAAGAGATCATTCTGCCTTTTACAATGTTCACCAACCACCTAGTCGCCACTTTCTACTTCCAGCAAATGCTGGCCGCCCAGGACGAGCCTGTAGCCGTCTTTTTCGGTGCTGCTGCTCGTGAGTGCGGTAACAAGCCCCGCGAACGGGGTACAATAGCCTCGTCTCCCACGTTCGCAGTTAGCAACCCGACTTTGAAGAAGTCATGCGGTCCGCAGCTGATAACCTTTTTTATGGGTCAACCGCTGCGCAGGTCAAATTTGGGTCAACGCTTTTTTTGGGTCAAAAATGGAACAACAGAGGTCAAACCGCTTTTTTGGTCAACTTTGGATCAAAAAATATCACACCCAAGAGGTTACAAGATAATTAACATATGAAAGAGAATGAGCCCAAGAGTTTTGAACATGGCATATTGTATCGGATTTAATGTGAGCTCTAGTGTTGTGTAATCGCTAGAGTGTTGCTAGATACTTGTATTCGGTTGTCGTCGTGTTTGGTTGACGTTTTGGTGTTGTTGTGAATTTGCTGGTCAATTGAGTGTGTGGTTGACGTTTTGGTGTTGTTGTGAAGTTGCTGGTCAATTGTGTGTGTGTGTGGTTGAAGTTCTGGCATTGTGGGTAGTTGTATGTTTGGCATTGTTGTGTATTTGTTAGTAAGTGCGGGTTGTTACGCTGTTGTCGTGTGTTTGGAAAGCTGTTGCTAGTTTGTTACATCGTAGTGTCGTGTATCGCTATCTCGTCAGTGACACAATTGATCGAAAAATGTGTTGTTGCGACCCGGGTGCTGTGTCGTCAATAGTAGCGGTTCCTCCAACCAGATCGTAACGGTCATTTTGAAATCTCCCAAGTTCAGAGCACCCCCCTCCTCCCCTCCCCCACGACACCAACGCACCATGGCCTCAGGCTACATCTCCGACGATTCGATGTCCAACTCGTCCCTGTCGGATGGATCTGAGTTCAGCGACGCCGAGACGGTCCTACTTCTCAGCCAACCTTCCGGCTTGGAACACGAAGAGAGTGATGGTACCCAAGTTGAAGTCGCGCCGCCAGCTGAAGATACCCACTCTACTGGCCTCCCCGTCGCCAATTCTGGATCTGGGACTATCCATTATGGCGGCTACTCGTACGCCCAATACCACTTCAACCCTCGAACCGACACCAGGCACTATCGATGCAGCGCCTACCGCCGTACGGGCTGCAAGGCGAAACTCTACGTGAGTGACCGTTGTGCCGTGGAGGATGGGGAGGACAAGCCCGCATGTGTTCCTGGTTTCCGTCGAACCCCGACAGGACCGGCCCCTGCTGTTACCGACCGGAAATAGGAGATGCTGCTGATGACGGACACAATTTGTGTCCGAGACGTCACGCTAACTCCAACGGAGGTGTGGCGAATGATCCGGGACCATTTTTACGACAACGACAACGAAATAGTCCGGGGCGCGACTAAAAAACAAGTTTTTGGGTCGACTCTATCGCACCCGATCGAAGCTGTTCGGGCGGGAGATTTTTGGTCGACTGGAGCGCGAGCCACTTTGTGACGTCAAGGAGAGCGCTGGGTTGAAGTTTTTCCAGTTCCACGTTACCTACTACGAAGACGAAGTGCAGCACCGACTGATTGGCTGGGCCCATCCGAAGCTTGTGGACCGTATGAAGCAGCGGCAGAGTTCGGTCTTCATCGACGCAACCTATCGTTGTGTGCCCGCTCCATTCTATCAGTTGGTGATTGTGATGCTCTGCGATTCGATTTCGGAGCTCTACTTGCCAATTTGGTATGTCCTTACGACCGGGAAAACGGCTCAGGTGTACGACCGCCTGTTTCACAACATTTACGTCGGGGCCAGGCAGAAAATCTTTCCAGCGCATGTTGTGTGCGACTTCGAGTTCGCCATGATTTATTCTGTCCAGAACCAGTTTCCAGAATCCAGAATTGTTGGCTGCCT
>JAIKVE010001729.1:0-10562 GCA_024679115.1 Phytophthora pistaciae
TCAACTCCTGGGAGGCGTGGGTGGGCTCAAATGAAAGAGGAGACGCCCCTCTTTCCATTGGTGTGCCTAAATCGCGATTCGTACTTAGGTTCATTAATATTCTTTTCTTTGACGTTTATTATTTGTAAGGGGTAAGAGGATTCTTCATACTATTTTTTTTTCATTTCAGTACATATAGTCCCTCTCGTCGTAGTCTGAAAGATCAGTAGAGAAGAAGAACCTCTTGGAGATGAAGCAGGTATGTATGTAAGTCGCTGAGAATATATCTGTCAGCGACATCGATCGAGCAGCTCCAGGAGATAGGTTGTGGCTGAGAAGCAAAATCAATTTATAAAAAAAAACCAAAGGAACCAACAAACAACAAGAACAATGCATAAAAATGTTTATTGTGAACTTAGCTACAATTCTACTCGCTTTCGTCACTCTCGTCTCGAAGCCATGGTGCATCTTCGCTGTCGTCACCACTGCTAGCATAGTTCCTCTCGTCATTTCTCATAGGTCACTAGATGTAGAGTCATCAGAACCTGTGCAGACGGGGACCGGGATGTCGCGTCCGCCCAAGTCGAAGCAGTTCTTGCTCGAACAGTGTCACCTGAACGCAAGCTTGTAAGCGGTGCGTACCCGGCAGTTACTTTAGTTTGATCGTGTAGTCCATCAATCACCACCACCAGACCCTTCGACGTCAGAAACTCCTTGGGAAACACGGGTGGTTGGCAAACATCGACGCGATTCCGAAGTTCTTGGTATCGACTTAAAGCTTGGCGCCTGAAGTTGACTTCACCTTGAGACTAAGCGCGTACGCTTCCTTTCGTGCTCTTGGCTTCCAGGTTCGCCATTGTGGGTACTCAATCAGGAAGTCATCCTTCTTCACTGTTGAAGACACAAATAAACCGAAGTTACCGTCGCTTATTTTTTTCCAACCTTGCACTCACGTTGAAATACCAAGTCGTTGTCACATTTTCACCCAGGCTGCAATTACCAGGGGTCCCGGTTCGCAAAGGAACTCGGCTTGATATTACGGCAGTGAGGACGCGCACAAAAGGATAGTCCATGATGTGACACTTGCATCTGGTTCCCAACGGGATTATCGCGAATGTAATACCGGATGTCTAGTAAAGGACGGAGCTCCACGTCTTGTCGATATACCATACAGATTAGGTACACTCTGGTTTCGTTTGCACTTGGCACGCGAGTGATTGCCCGTTTCGAGGTTGACCAGCCACTACCACAACACTGTCCAGGTCGCTGTCGTTTTCTTCGCCTGTTAACCCCTCCGTCACGAGGCCCGGATTCCTATGCACGGACTATTTTTTCACATGCTTGATATCAAGCATGTTAAAGAAAGCCTTTACTTGGAATTTGTATAGATGAAAAAAGTACAGGAACCGTACCTCAACCGTATCTCGGAACAAAGTCGATTAGCCTGCCCAGTTTATGGGACCACATGCTGCTTATCAAGCGTTGTCCAGGAAACCCATAGAGCCCATGCTTGATGTAGCGGATATGGATATGGATATGGCCCTTTTACTGGGAGGGTTTTTTCTTTGCTGCTAGACGCGTGCAAAACGACTACGAATGCGAAATTGTGTCTTGAACTAGAAAGCGAAATGCGTGACACGCAAGCACCTGCTTACGTAGCTACGTCACGTCTGCTCTCCTCGTACTTAGTGTCGTGCACATTTTCCCAGCACTTCTTTACTCTCATGATATGGCTTCGGCAGTCGCCGTGGACATCTTCCTCTCCTCACCTACAGACATGGTCAACTCTTGCTTGAATGCGCCTGACACAGCGGCAGCGAGCACATTTTCCCCAGCAAAAACAGTGTGTCAGCGCGAGATGTGGTGGCAACATTGGCTTTTTCTTCGTCGTCATTGACTGCGTTTTCGTCTTCAATAACACGTCCACGCCTACCACCTAAGTGCTCACCTGCATGAGATCTAGCATTAGTCCAACTATTTACATGCAGGATGTCAAACATGCATCACTTACAACTTAGAGCAATAGCGGCACTTACCGTAAATCCATATAACGTTTCGTGCAAACGTTCTTGCAAATGCCGCAGAACTGACGCTACTATTATCGTCGCGGCGCGTATACAGTTTGCCTTAACCTACTTCGCATCCACCTCTTGTTTGAACATTGGGCGACTGCATCTGGTGCAAGGCCCTACAAACACAAAAGTATAAATGCGAAGACATCGATATATTATCAAGGCAGTGTCATGCATAACGTACAACTATGAGATCACGAAAACAACTTTATTGACAATGTATTGGCTTCAAGTGCTCCACAAGTGTCGCTATCTTTCCCCATTGCTTCAACACATTGGCCGCTCCTGCTCCGTACTTGCCCGCATACGATTGCCTGTCCCCCGTAGCGTCTGAGCTGTCATGGCCTGGGTCCCCGTAGCGCCAGACGTCATGGCTGGGTTGAATACGCTAGCCTCGGCGGTAATTTAGCCACGGGCCGCTTTCCAGGCGAGATGGCAATTTCACCCGGAGCGCCTTAAACATGACGAATATACAGCATGCAGTTAGAATGTCAGTCCTCGCCATGCTAGATATGCATGATGTGACTACATACCTAGGACGGACTGCGTCGGCCTTTGCTGCTGGCAATGGCTCATGTGCTGAGAGAGTGTGTGCCCTTGCTTGTGGTTGCTGTGTAGGCGGTAGTGACGATGGGGGTGGACGTACACGTTGTCGGCAGGTTCTGCGCTAAGTACACAGGCACAGACAGAGTAAGAACAAGAAATACTACGCATGAAGCGCCAACCGGCGTACCTGCTTGGGCCTTCCACGTCTTCTTCTCATCCGCTTCGTGCGTCCTCCCAGCAGCGCTTTCCAATCCATGCGATCATTGTCATTCGTGGTCGCCTGAGAGCATACAAGTAATCGCATCATAAATGTAATGTCAGAACAGTTAGTGTGCTGGTGTTTCCGGCGCATGATCTTACTCGTTCGTACCACACATACCTGTCACGATCCTGATGTGCCGTCGACAGTCTCGCCGTACTCGCACACGCGATACTCTAGCTTGATGGCATCCCTTCCTTTCGGGCGGTGCAAGAATCACGCTCTGCGCCGCGTAGGCATCTTGACTTGGCGCGGCAAATTCTTGAATGACCGAGTGTGGCTCCGTCTCCGTTGGCCTCCACCCGCCACCCACCGTGAGGGAAAGAGTATGTACTGGCCATGGTCGGGGTGGATACATCGAACTTTCTTTCTGCCGATGGCACCCCAAGCCCTGTGCATCGAGTACCAAATTGGACCAATCGACCGGTTTATGGGCTTTTCACATGCTTGATATCAAGCATGTGGGAACATATGGCCGCCATATGTTAATTTTTACATGCTGCCTATATCAAGCCTTAGTGACGGGGGGGGGGGGGGGGGAGATTATCGGAGCACTTGAGTGGACAGTGCCAGTCGTCGAATTCATGTGAAGCCAAGCACAGCGGACCTGCGTTAGAGCTGCTGTGCTTGGCTTCTCGCTCCATTTCGACATTGCGCTTGATACAAATATAAATTGGTCCCGCCAAAAAGGGGGAGGATATGAAGCGGCAGTTCCGTCGAACAGTATTCAACCAATCCGTTCTCACCCGTGAACGTTCCCTACGAAAGAAAGTCAGTCTTTCGACTCTCGTTCGTGCACAGCTACCTTCAAATACCCCGGTAAATCGGTTCGAAGTTGAAGAGAAATTAGCAATAAATCAGCATAGTACAATAAATTTCCTCTTAGACCACTTTGACACTTCTACTACATTTACCGGAAGTCTCTACTATACTACCAGTATCCAACGTCTGCCGAGGCTGCCCCGGCTTGAGTTGTGTGTCGCTCCGCTGCCGAACAAGTTACATGAAGCGGCTACGTTGCATCTAACTCGCGTCAATAGCATCGCTAGCCCACAAAAAATGGAGAAAGCTAAGTCTCAAGTTTCGTTAAACAGCGGTGCGGACTTGCTCAAATATAACAGCTCATGTGATGAAGTAAAGAAATCAATTTAATCATTGTTTTTCAAACATATCCAATTAGTTGAACTGCATACAGCCGCTATCAACGGAGCATGCGCTAACGAGTGTAGAGCAACCAGGATACCTGGTGGTCTCATTTACCTTCAAACAGGTTTCAATTTGGGGATTCCTACGCCCAGTCTATCTGGATCTCTGCTAAAAATCAAAATCAACCAATCCGCCAGCTCAGCGAGCGTCGTTTTGCAAACCAAATCTGATCACGTCCTGCCTCGTATGAGATCAAATATCTAGTCTGAAATTTAAGAGTAAGCTACCAACGTGTGGAACTTTTTGTACTTGAGGACGTGTGATCCAAGATAACTGAGTGATTTTTGCGACCTGTGCTGCTGACGTCAGACTTGGCCAGTCCATACATAATGTAGTACTTTCCATAGACATGTTCTCAGTGAAAAATGGTAAGAATGTGAAATGTCTAGTGCCCAAATCAGTATACACTAGGCAATGTATAAAATCGCGTGCGTGATGGCACTCGCGGGCGATGACGTCATTTTTTGCGTCGACGTTGGGTTATGTCCATCAACCTTTGATACCCTGCTATATCTGTTACCACGGTTTGCACAACAACACTTAGCTTGTCTTAGCGTTAGAACTTCCAAGCGCACAACACTCCTATCAAAACGTACAGTTGATACTGGAAGCAACGAATGTTTTGATTATGCCCATGCTGCACGTAATTGCTCCATAGGGTCAAGGATTCTGTATAATGTGCGACTTATCGCTACCATGTAAAAATAGCGTTTTACCAGCAAGCAGGAGTTTAGACGCGGGGCTGTTAAGTATTATTCGAGCGCACTGTCAGTCCCCCAAGGCCTATTGGCATTGATTAGATTGCCTCGATAAACGCTAATCTGACCAACAACAAAAAACTTGCCTGGTCAAGTCAAAATCGCTCAACAATCCAGTTTTACCACAATGACCGTCGCAGATTCCTTACTTCATCTCGCACCAGAACCAAGACGACTCACACACCAAATCTAAGTGTTTTAATACTGTCAAGTTAGTATGCAATTGGCGCTCTCACTTCCGACACAGTGGTCCACCTTTATTTATAAGAATATTATTTTCGATAAAAGTCAATAATTTCTGGTAGGTAAAATTCATTTCATTTACAGGTGTAGCTCCGACGCACGAATGATGATCTCATCGGCGCGCATGTCTTCCCCGTAAGTGCACTGGTTGTCGGCGTTCCACTCGTGCCCAGCTACCGCGGCGAACAAAGTCCCTGTGCGCCGAAAACAGTTTCTGATGGTGTTCTTCTTCGCTATGTCAGCCCATATTTCATCACACCATTGCATGGCAACAAGCTGGCTTACCTTGTATGCGTCCCCAGTGATCGGCTCTCGGCGCTTGATCTTCTGGTAGACCCATTTCAGCTGCTTCTTTCGGTACGACCTCTTGAAATCGGCTATTATACCCGCATCCATAGGTTGTAGGAACGCAGTGGTATTCGGGGGCAGTGGCTCCAGTCGCACATTCGTGAGCACGAGGTTGCCCGAGCAGTGCGACGACGCGTTGTCGAGTAGCAGTAATATGTGGCGCCCAGATGCGCGCATGTCCCGGTCGAGGTTGGTGAGCCAGTCGCGGAAGACGTTGCCTGTCATCCAGGCCGTCTTGTTGGAGCGGTACTGGAAGCCATGATGCTCCGGCGTCTTTTCCCGAAGCAGCGTGGCTTCTTGGCTTTGCCAATGTAGAGGATAGGAAGCGCGTCGGACCCATCGACGTTGGCGGCTAGCGCTAAGGTGATGCGCGTCTTTTGTTTCTTGACACCGCGCATGTTCTTGCTGCAGATAGAGCGCGCTGGGGCCATGGCGTAACACACGCCGGTCTCATCCATGTTATAGATGTCTTGAGACTCGCAGAGGTCGGTGACAGCCTGCAGTCGCTGAAGGCCTTCATGGACAACTTGGGGATCGGCGGAGGCTGCTTCACCGTGGCGGATCCGAAAGCGCAGGCCATGGCGACGCATGAAAGCCGTCATCCAGCCATCGGAGAACGATAGATCCCATGCGTCGCAGAGCTCGCCTTGAAGCTCGCGGGCCCTCATCTCTATCAACTCGCGCGACAGACAGATATTCCTCTCCTCTTGCTCTCGGATCCATGCCGAAAGCCTCTTCTCCAGTCGCAGCGAGACCACCTTCAGCGGCTTTCGTCTCTTCCCGTCTTGGTCCGCCTCGCCAGCGAGGAGGTGTGCCTTGCGAAGGATGTCACTGATGGTGTTGCGCGCAGGCTTATTCGCTAGCGCAAATGTAGCCTGCGCCCACTCCGCCAGCTTCTCCTGGGTCATGTGGGGGCACTCCGCTGCCTTCGTCACGAGCTTTCGCTTTTGTTCGATGGTCATCCAGCGTCCCATCCTGTAGGTGCGCGCGTGTTGGTGTTTTGACGAGTGCTCTTGATGTTTGGTTTGCAAGTGCTGAGCTGCATTTCCCGCGCGTTTTTGATTTGAATGTCATTTATCCTATCTAAACTTATAATTCGAGAAGTATTAGTTTCTCAAATAAATCATGAGATCACGACGTCGGAAGTGAGAGCGCCAATTGTAAAGCCACACAACCCTGTAAGTTCTGTTTGATCATATTTAAGAGGACAACAATGGTTGGCACCGGGGCCTCGCTCCGGTGCCGCTCCTGGTGCCCGACACTTTCTCTAAATTCAACACAACTTCTTTTACCTACATCACCTCAAGTCTCCGTTTCTTCCGCCTCCAAGAAGCCCCCCGCAACAAATACTACTACAATACAGCTCATGAAACCATTTGTTCTTCTTCGATGATTTCACGGTTCACTCTGGTATTAGTAAACATATATCAATCTCACATTGAAGTAGTCAATCGACTCATGCCGAGGAACATGGGTGATTCTGGAAGGGCGCCTCCTTGGTATCACACCAGCTGACATTGCAAAGTTGCCGGCATGCCTTATTGTGCAAATTGAAGGTCAGACATGCTATGTCTTGGTCTATGTCGACGACCTCCTCATTATTTCACCGACGTCTCGCATCATCAACCACATTAAAGACGCGCCCAAGAAGCGCTTTAAAATGTCTGATCTTGGTGAGGCTCAGTACATTTTGGGGTGGTCCATTGTTCGTGATCGCAAAAACAGATCCATATTCCTCCACCAAGAAAAGTACGCTACCAAAGTACTGGACCGCTTCAACCACCTCGATGCACATCCAGTTGCAACTCCCACGGACAACAGCATCACGCTCTGCCTGGATATGTGCCCCAAAACAGACCCTGAAAAGAACGAGATGAAAGCGATCCCGTACAAAGAGGCAGTCGGTAGCTTCATGTACTTGATGATGGGAACTCGACCTGACCTGGCATACTTTCTGAGAGAAGTCAGCCAATTCCTAGCCAACCCTGGTAAGGCCCACTGGGATGCTGTTAAGAGAGGCCTTAGATACTCGCAAACTGGGTATTACCCTAGGAGGAATCCAAAACTTGAAGCAGTACAACCTGCAATACTACCTTACGGCGTATTCCGACGCAGACTATGCCAACTGTCCAGGCACTAGACGATATGTTGGAGGCTACATCACATACATGTGTGGCAGCCCAATCTCCTGGCAATCTAGAAAGCATCACACAGTCGTGTTCTCCACTACGGAGGAAGAATACATAGCCCTATGCCACTGCATGCAGGAACTCATATTCCTGAACTTACTATTGTTGGAGCTGAACCTCAAAAGCCCACATGCTATCACAATATATGAGGACAACCAAAGTTGTATTAAACTCTCATACAATCCAGAACTACATGGTAGAAGCAAGCATATTCACATTCGCTATTGATTTGTGGAAGAGAAAGTAGACAGAAAATAAATTGAAGTGAAATACTGCAACACCAAAGAAATGGTAACAGATATGTTCACAAAGTCTCTATCGAAGCCCACGTTTCTTGGGCTTCGATAGAGACTTTGTGAACATATCTGTTACCATTTCTTTGGTGATGCAGTCAATTTGGAAAAGCGGTGATTTCTTTTAAGATTATTTACTTGTTCTGCGGGATGTTATATAATATTTTACGAATTGTGGGATGTTTGTATATACTACGCTTTGTTTTAAAATTGATTATTGTAGTTTGGAAGATCTATTACTCCCTCCGTTTCAGATTACTTGACCAGTTTCACTTAATCGACCTGCTGAAATTACGTTGGTTGGAACTCCTAACAAATCGCACACTAAAATAAAGAGCGCAGCCTGCTGTTCATGTCGTGATAATCATGCCGATTTACGGCGTTTCTCCCCCTTTGTAGCGTCCAAAACGTCGTTGGTCCATACAATAATCAAGTGAGAATAGATGCATGTGCATTATAATCGCGGCTGGGGCTTTCTTCTCAGTAAATCCTAGTTTTTAATTTCTAAAAAAATAAGGACACGGCGGGAATCGAACCCGCGTCCTTCCGCACAAATGGCGGTGCTGTTATCCAATTGAGCTACGTGCCCAAAGCCCACTTTGTATCAAGCATAACACACATTTATTCTTGTGATGTTAGAATCTTGAAAGCCTCTACCTCCAACCTCAGCAGTTTTTCCTTCTCAGCTCTATCGTGACTTGCTAGAAAATGATAGGCAGCACCCTCCAAGTACACGGATGAATCGCACACATAGTTTCTTCCGAGGAGTCCGGCTTTGCGAAGCTTGACCTTCCTAATGTGAGGTCGCTTGTAGCTGTTGTTTCCGTGGTCTTGGATAATGCACTCCATGACCTTCTGCAGTGACACAAAAGTATCTTCAAGTGCGCTGTCTTTCAGGTTCGCAAACGACGCGATCGTACAGTCAATCAGCTCGTCGATATTGCGTGGACACTCCTCGTACTGAAGCGCTTGAATCGAGCAGAAGTAGCCCAAATCAAGCGTATTGAGGTCGGGACTGTTAGGCGGCTGTACTTCGAGTGTGATCTTCCAACCACCCTCCTGGCATGCTGCAAGAATCACTGGGTCGTGGGGGCTGACATGACAGCGAGCTCCATCCTGCTGAATGATGAGTTCAGTACCGCGGAGCGTAGGCGGGCACTTTGACTTGATGGCGGGAATGACGTTATCAATCAGCATCGCTATCTGCTCCTTGCGTCCGACGTTGACCGAACGGGTCACCAGCGTACCCACAGCTCTGTTCTGAGAGCTCTTCAGAGCAGAAACGCGCTCCACAAAGGGCCACATGCCGATCTTCCCGTCAAAGACCATGGACCCGTCAGCACCGTAGATAGGCCGCATCACAGCAGCCATAAACATAACCGTCGTGATGAAGCGTTTTGACTGGACAGTGCGGTGCGGCGGTGTCTCGTTGGGTGCCATGTAGATCGTTCTGTCGGCTTCGGTCATGTAAAACCACTTCTCGTCAATGTAGATTCGATTGTCTACAGCGCTGAACTCGTAGGTCTCTGTGTTAACAAAAGACAAACAAAACTCCAGTCTACATAGCACAAATGTGTTACTCAGTAGAACGTGGCATCGCAATGTAAAAGACCCGTACCTAGCACTCATGTTGGCCTCTGTTAGCCGAGGTTTGATGGAGTTGGTGTGGCGAACAATCTCGCCGGCAGCAAGCGCACGCTGGACCGTTGACGGTGAAACCTTTATGGCCTTCGCGATAGCCCGCATTGTACGCCGCTTCCGCCATGGCAATGCACTCAACCGCTCTGGAATGTCAGTATGCTGTTTCTTCCTGCCGCATTTCCCTTGCCTTTTGCTTTTGAAGGAGGGCAACCCACCACCTGCCCGACGATGCTTTACCGTCGCTCTCCACGTGCGAGACACAGAACTCTCACTACAGTCAAAGCGCTCAGCAGCCTGTCGAACGAAGTGATACTGCACCTTCAGGTCTACAGAGTGCTCTAGCAAAACTGCAGCTATGCTGAGCTTTGTATCAGGGGTCAGGTCTTTGTTGGACTTGCGTTGGCTTGCCGCCATTTCTGAACTGTGGCAATGCTAGTTGTGTGGCGACTGATGCTCGCCCTTCCCACCCTAAAACTGCTCGCTGTCCGCGCTAATTCGGTGGACAGCACACTAGCATCTGTTGTGGGTTTCTACTCATGTGCTGATTGGCTGATACTAGCCAATAGAAATCAACCAAGAAAAAATTGCACCAACAATTTGTGTTGGTCAAGTAATGCAAAACAGAGTTCACATTGATCTAGTCAAGTAATCTGAAACAAAGGGAGTATATGTTGTAAGTTCGGTTAAAAATATTTAAGCGTTAGAGGACGCCAAGTTCAACATCCACCAGGTGCTCATGGGCTGGCTGGCTTTGTTTTATTTTGTTTACTTGTAAGTTTACTGCTATATAATTTCGTTGTTAATTATTACTTGTGAGTATGTGAGATTGTTGTTATAAGTTTAATTATATTATTATTCGTTGTATTGAAAGTTTTAGCTTGGATGTCTTTCAAAAGCGAGTTTTTTATTGTATTTTACAATAGTGGGAGGCCCTCTGTAACGGAGTTACACAGCACAAGTGGCTAACTTAAAACACCAATTGAGTGCACGGTTTCAATTTATTGCACGATGTGCATTATTAGCCAATG
>JAIKVE010001730.1:0-10558 GCA_024679115.1 Phytophthora pistaciae
GGAACACACCCGGAAAGGCAACCACAGGCCTTGGATCGACTCCAGGCCGACCGATCGCAGCGAACACCCTCGATCGGAACGAATACTCGGACACAGAGCGAAGATTCCCGCGCTGCTCCACAGACTATCCCCGCGTCACGCCAAGACATTCGATCTTCACCAAGTGCTGCATCTTCGGAGCCCCGAGAGAGCAGATCCAGCCCGCCGACGGGTACACAAGGTGAGAACAAGTTCAGCCGATCACGGAGGTGGGGGACCCCCTCCGATAGTCGGTGTCTGGGCGCTGGTGGGAAGCTTGATCGTGCCTTAACCAGATTTTGGCCGATCCCGCTACGCCACATGGAGATAGCCCATGATGTGGAAGAATCGATTCTTCTTCATGAACAGGTTGAACCGGTTTGTAGGGAGAGCACCAACTTGCTTCGTCGACCAATGTGCGGCGATACCCTTGATAGGCACCAGCATCCGCGCGATCAGGAGGGCGATCACGCGTAGCACCTCATGAGGCATAATTGCAGGCACTTCAGATAGGCACCAGCATCCGCGCGATCAGGAGGGCGATCACGCGTAGCACCTCATGAGGCATAATTGCAGGCACTTCAGATAGTCGGCGTCGTATCTCACCGAGCTCCTCGACTTCCCCACCGTTCCGCCGTTGCTGCGAGCGTATTGATCGTGAGCGAAGCGGTATCGACTGCTTGTGGTAGCAGTTGCTCTCTGCCGCAATCTGGGTCCACAGCTTTGGCGGCATGAAGTAGAAGAGGAGTGTCAATGGGTCGTCTGCCACCGCCATGACGCTGTTGCTTGGACCGTAATCTCCACTGTACAAATCCGCATACGTGGGGTCGGGGCCAAACTTTGCGGGGTCTGCATACAAACACGTACATCACAGTTAGTTATGTTGGCCTTATGTTGGATGGTGCTTCTCCTTATGTTGGATATGATCAACATAACTTACCGTATTCCCAACCGCTCGTTCTCATCGCGGCCACCGTCTTCTTGTTCCTCGCGGTCGACAAGCACACCGACTCTGGAAGCTCATCGGCGTCGTCGTCCGTGTCTTCGTCAGTGAGATCGCCGATGTCCCAGTCTTCCTCCCATTCCTCCTCCTCCCAATCCTCCTCGTCTTCCGGCTCCTCCTGCAACATGGGGTCCTCGTCCGAGTTGAGCCCCGTGCACCGCTCAGCACCTGCCGACATGAGGTTTGCGTCTCCGTCCACAACACAGGCTGGCATAGCGACACCGCATCACCTTCATCCCCCGTCTCAGTCTCCTCCTCCTCTTCTCCACCCGAGTCTTGAAGGACGCTTCGGCGCCGTTTCCGTCTTGATGTGGGTCCTGGCGGCCCCCCACTCGCGCTGGCCGACGTCCCCCCGCTCGCTGGGGCAGGTATTGCAGTGCCTACAGCCGGTGGCGTAGTGAAGCCGACACGCACATGCGTACCCGCTCGCTGGGGCAGGTATTGCAGTGCCTACAGCCGGTGGCGTAGTGAAGCCGACACGCACATGCGTTGTGCCGCTCACTGTCGCCACGATGTCAGCCATAACCTCCTCCACTACTGCCAAAGCTGGCGCTGCCACCGATGCATCGACACCGGCAGCTGGTCCTTCAGCTGCAGGGCCCGGTGGCCCCGCCTTCGTCTTGCCCTTGCCCGTCGTCTGCTTCTTGCCCGTCGTCTGCGTCTGCTTCTTGCCCGTCGTCTGCGTCTGCTTCTTGCCCTTGCCCGTCGTCTTCTTCTGCTTCCTTGGCGCCTCGTCGTCTGCTACCTCCTTGGCGTCATTGCCGTCATGCGCAGCCGCTGCCTTTGCTGCAGCAGGGCTGGCAGGTCCTGCTGTCGGCTCCGGCGATGGCACTCGCTTCGACTCTGCGACCTCCATCGCCGGCGTCGTGTGCTTCGCTGGCTTCTTCCGCGTCGCCTTCTTCGTTCTGCCCGCCCCTTCATTGCTCTCCTTCTGTTCAGCTCGGCGGATGCGACGCCCGTGGCGCTCACTCAGCAGCGCCTCGCTGAGGAGTCGTCGCTCCTGCTCCGTGAGCTGGTATCGAGGTGCCTTGGGGGTTGGTGCGACCATCTTCGCCTCGGCCGTCGGTTTGGAGAATGAGGGCTTTGGTGGCTGAGGGCCACTCAAAGATGGTGGGTGCGCCGCACTGTTTTTTATCCCGTTCAACCATATCCAGTTTATGCATCCCTAAACCTGTGCATCCGTCGGTTTTACACTCAAACTTTTATCTTGAATTCAATATAGTGTGTCAGAGACAGTTGACACATACAAAGTTTAACTATAAATTACTGTTATGTTGGACCTCCAACATAACATAGACGCTGCGACAAGACAGGCAGAAAGCTATACACCTCTTATGTTCTACGGTACAACATATGGGAACTAAGGGGTTAATGGTGTACACACTTGGAAGTGGCTGGCGTACGGCTTTTTCTCGAAGAGAGCTCGAGAATCCTCCGCGCTCAAGTCGCTTGCACTCACCTCAATTAATTGTATGAGTGTGGCCAACGTGGAAGCGCTTGTGTCGATCGTAGCGTCAGACCACCCAGAAGAAGATCTCTGTGGCTGCCCGCGTGGCCAAGTTCCAGAACGAGATGCAACACTGAAAGGCAGAAGTCCTATTTATTGGCGACTTACAAGCCGTGGCCAGCCGGACGAAGCCTTCGACCCGCTAGTGCTCAAAGCTTCCATACGCTCCGTCCGGACGTTCAGCGATGACGGGGAGAGCGAACTGGTGAACGCAATAGTTCCGGGCTTTGGGCTATGCCTGGTCAAGCGCAGTGATCTCGTTTTTCCGGAAGCCAGTGCGGCGTCAACAACTGATCAAGGCGGCATCTCCTCGCTCTTCCTGGAATTTAGTAACAGAGAGTCTTTTGGTTCCGACGGGTTGCCGCTTCTTTTGGGTTCGGTGGGGATGTCACTAAAAGAGTTGACTCTAGGTGGACCCGGGTTCGGGATTGATACCAACACGATATTGCGTAGCTGCCCCAACTTGGAGGAGCTTGCTATCTGCAGATATCGAGTCGAGATACGATTCAGTTTTGCAAGCTACCAAGCCACCAAGCAGCCTCTTCCAGCACTGAAGTGTGACTGGGATGACACTATTGAGCTAATGAGGCGACTAAGTGATGTCCGTTCTCCGCTTGCACACTGTGCTCAACGGCTTCGACTTCATCTAGAGAAAGCGGTCCCATTTTTTTGGTTCGCTGAAACGGTTGACGTTGACCAAGTCGCAGATATGCTGGCGGTGAACCGCAACCTCGAGTACCTTGACGTGATCGTTCGAGCCCGTTTTCCTGAATATTTCGACAAGTTGCGGAAGTTTCATCGGGCACCAGTAGCCCGAGCTCTTAAACTCTCGGCAGCATCCAAGGCCGCGTTTCTGAGTGTGTTTCCGGGCTATGTATTGAACCTAACAAGTAAAAGGGGGCGCTCGGACGCTGCAGCCTGCAGGTTGGATGAAGATGTGCTGTCCAACATATTTACGTTTGCTGCTTCTCCCGTTCTCCGCCAAGTATACGTTCGCAGGCCCAAGGAAAATGATGACGACAACTGGTATACTGAGGTCCCCATTTGAGTCACGACTACCATGCGAGTCTTGCGCCTCGCCCGCTGTGTTGATGCTGAAGCGCTGGGATTACGACGCTGGCGTCGTCATTGAACGACAGGTTGTCAAATATACCAGCCACTAGTGTCGTCACGTGCGGACATAGTGCATCTGTATAGTGAAGTTTCCGGTCGGATGTATATTCAATGAGTATTCAATGAGGCTTAAGTGTATTCGAAATGTTGAACCTGTGCATCACACCCTATCTACGAACGAACTACGCTTCCTGGGGCCTCGCACAGAGTGTTCAAGTGCGTCAGGTAGCAGTCCAGGATCGATTTTCATTTATCATTGATGAGGTTAATTTCCGTCAATCTCATAGTTTTTGAATACTTTGCGATTGGAAGGCGAAATACGACGAAGAAATAAATGGCGCTGCCAAAGGCTGAAGAAATAGAACAGTGCTGGGGCTTTTTGCTCCCATGGTGCGAGCTACTGGGAGGAAAACTCAGCTATGAGTGGCCTAGTCACGAGAGGGCGGTCTGGTATGCTCCGAAAAAAACGAAGCATCATCGTGAGTCCGCCCTGGAGCCGCTCCCAGTTTAGATGAAAATCGCCTTCGTGAGTGTATTCCTATCGGCCCGGAAGATTTCAACAGCGAGGAAGAAACTAAATGCTGACGAGCCATCGCTGCCAGAGCTGGACGAACACGTGCTTTCGATTATTTTCGCGTTCGCAGCAGAGCATGTTCTGCGAAAAGTGTATTACCGCAGGGCTGAGAGAGGAAGGGAAGACAAACTGCTCAATCGTTTCATTTAGGTATCTCGATTCGTTCGGCTCGGCTGGTGTGGGGCCTTTCATAAGCGAACGCTTAACGATGATAACACAGAAACATTTCTCGAGGTACAACGTTTTATAGATTCCTGGCTTTGCGTTTGCGGGGGGGTTATTTGTGGAAAGTGTATTGATGCAGTGAGCATTATGGCAAGGCAAGCTGAAGAACATCAGTCTTGTATATTCTAATATTTAAGTAGTCGCATAACGCGTACCACCTTTGGTCAAGCAGCAAAGTCGGTTAAGTAAGATTCTCGCTCTCTCATCAATGTCAATGCGTTAGGGGGCAGAGGATGGCTTGTAGGATTTCTATGATTGAACCTTGTCTGGTTCTGGTCTCTAGTTCCCATTTTACAAGAAGACTCGAAATGCATCAAATCGGTTTCTATATCGCCCATCAGAAAGGGAATCGACTGATGAATGACTAGGAAAACATCGTCCAGACCTGCGCTCAAACAGGCGGGCATTTCATGGCCCCTACTGCAGCATCGATTCAACAAACGGAACAACCGCTCTTGTGAAAAAAAAAATGGTAAAGCAACGTTTATTCCGGTTAGGTTCACTTTAAACGGCTTACATCCGTCTGTTCTTACGAGATATAAAATGAATGCAACAATTTATAAGGATATAATATGTAAAGCTGAAGTCGAGCGAGAGGCTTCGCATTCAGGCTTGCAATTTTTCAATTCAACTAAAATCGTTACGGTCGCCAAACTGGCAGAGCTAAAGGATATGCACCGGACTGATTGGTAGCGTTTGCTTCAGTCCTGTGAATTAAGTTAGATGCTTCTGTAGATACAACTTCATACTTAGCACGACCATGAGTCCTCGTAGCGATGGATTCTTCTGTCTGTCCTACTTACGTATTACTTCTATAATACATGTACTACAGGAAGCGCAATAAAACTAAGCGGAATACGCATGCTACAACATCAAATTCGTATTCATGCGGGCAATCAAATTTATAGAAGTTAAGTGACAACAATGTCCTTCACGAAATGTACCCAACACTACTTCGTAGCACTGTAGATCGGTATGCTAGAATCGCCATGGCCAGCACAAAAGTGCTTCAATTCAAGAGGATCACACCTGGTAAACAAGGCTTTTACAGTGAACACTGCTGAACGAGCCCACCCACCTGAATTTTCCTAACGCGATTCACCACGCTGAGAGCTTTCAAGTAACTTCACGTCGGTGGATATCCCTAGAATTCGATGAAAACACGGTTCGGTTTTTGAAGCTGATCTCTGTTTGACTGACAGACTGACTGACCCAAAGGGCAGGGCATCGCTGCTAAGCGTTTTCTATCTGTACAGAGCCAACAACGTGTCTGCCGCGTATTACGGAAGAGATGTCCTGCTCACGATGGCCTGGGCTGAAGCTTGTAGTACAACTTTTCGTAGTCGTCCCACTTTCGAAGGCCGGAAATGCGCTGGGCCGCTTCATCGATCTGGGCCTTACGGGCGAAACGCAGCCAGTAAGGAAAACCCATTGCCTCGAAGTACTCATCGGGTGTGATCTTCTTCCGATAAATGACGTCGAGGTTGTTGTAGTTCTTCGCAGCCAGCTTCTTGATCAGCTTCACTCGTTGCTGCGCCTTGACCTGCATCCGCTTCTGCACAATATTTTTAACCAGATTCGATTTCCCTGCCCATGATGCCACCTTCTTGGCAATCCCCGATATGTCTCGCTCTTCTTCGCCACGTGCATCACTCGTCGACTTGAGAGCTCGGAGCGATGGCTTGGCGTCGATGATCGTCTGGGCCACGTGGCTCTCGCCTGGGCGGGTCAAGCTCGAAAGGGTACCATCGGAATCAGCAACCAGGGGAGTCTCACCTCTCGCTAAGAGGAAGATGAGCGCCGTCACGAGCAGAAGCATGCGCCTGTTCATCGTGCCTGCTTGCTGTGATTTACTACAGAGTGAAGTATGTGAATGGAAGAAATACAGTTTGGAGCTTGGGGGACTCAATGCATCAAATCCCGCTTTAATCACACATGTTAATTTTACATGAAATCATTGGCGGAAATTAAAAAAATATCCTGGATTAGCTGTACCTTCCCCACCATAATAAATGACTAAATACATCGATAGCCTACACTCATCAACACAAGAAGGACACCCAACACGGCTAGAAGATCGGACTCACCAGTAGTTTACCAAAACGTCTCACCGAGCATTTTGGTAGAGTCTCTCGGCTGAGCTGATTGGCTTACATAATATGTACTACTCCGTTCCAGATCACTTGTCCTGTTCAACTTTTCGCTTGTTTCAGATCACTTGTCCCCTTATTAGACTTGATTTTAGTATTGACGATTTTAGAGAAAGGCCAAATGATTTGTCGATGCCTCTTCTATTGTAGAAACTGTGCTTTTCGCACAAAAAGTAGGCATGTAATCGTCCTAAATAGTCTATTTTGCTAACATATAACGATGGCTATGCTGAAGTTGCTGGAAGATGCGCGCACCATTCAAAAGGGCTTGGTCTCCTGGTTATTTTCAGACCAATCACGTCGTCATCCGATAAATATTGACCAATCCCGGAACGCCTCAGACAAAGGGGACAAGTGATGTGAAACGGAGTAGTAAGCCAATCAGCTCAGCAAAATAATAAAATGTTACATTTTATGACATATTATGTCATAAACAAACTGCAGGTTTGGTGATTAAAAATACACTTTTGGTGTATAAAGTACACACGTTCGAGGCAAATACTGTTCTGATTTAGTCGAAAATTGCTATGATGATGTTTTCTGTCAACCATGTAACTAGGCATGTGACATGCCGCATGTCCGCAGGGGGGGGGGGGGGGGGGGGTTTTTTAAAAAATTCCCCTTAATACGGGGTACACCAGGGACTTTTCAAAGGGGTAATCCGATCGTATTTTATGTCTGTGTATTAAAAACTAGAAAGGGGCACTATGAGCATGTATAAAAATGTATAGGTGGTGCCTTACGCTAAAGTGCTCGGCTTAGAGGGCAACGAGCAGTAGGCAGCTGCTTACCTGAACATATCGTCTGCCAAACGCATGAGCTGAAAGTATAGTCGAGATTTCAATTCATTTTCCATCGCGTAGTTGCTAAGTCTACCACGATGTGGGCTCGTCGTACACTTTAGCGTGCTGAGGCCACTCTCCATTTTTTAAGCTAGAGGTGTCAGAAAAGTTACCACAGGGATAACTGGCTTGTGGCAGCCAAGTATGTGTGGGTCCCTGGCACCAGTATCGACATCTTTACCGTGAACACGAACGACGCCGGCATCCACGGCGCCATGGAGACTTCTGCCACTGCTAGGGATACTCGAAAGGTGACAGCGCCACCTGCCGCAACGTCAGCCGCGGCCACCAGTACTGCTGCGGTGGTGACAACGGTATGCTCGACCAGCGTATGAGCAAGTTGAACGTATGCGGCGCTGACGCGCGCACCAAGATCGCGAAGTAGTTCGACCTGTTGCGCGGCGATAAACACGACTACTCGCAGTCGCTAGGCATCCACTTCCTCGAGAACGGCGCTGAGATTTGGCCAGCGGCTGCCCATCGTACGCGGCATGTGTACATAACCCCCATAATCCATTTTGTAACCTGCTCTAGGTTTCCGTACACCCAACGCTATGGCTTCAGTAAATTACGTCTACCGATACTGACATTCTCTACATGGCAGAGGGGCTATCATCCTGACGTCACTGATAAAGGGAAGGATGTCTGTTTTTCGCCATCAAAAGTTAGTCGACTGGATTGTAAGCGGTAAGAACTTGTTTATAATATCTTATGGCAACGGTCCTGTGTGGTGGTCTAATTTCTCTGCGCTGTCAAGTAGGGCTAACGAATTGAAGGAGCACCACTTAGGGTGGTTGGCCGCTTTGATCTTGTCCACATTCATAGAGCCCTCTTCCCGTATCCCTCTCGTGTTTAGAATGTGTAGTAAAGTTATCCGTGTTACAGATTAATGAATGAATCGTTCGCACAAACCCATCCAAAGCGAGTATCGCGATTGCAAACCTTGCTTCGCGCTGTGAGCGTTGATTCAAGTAGCTTAAGGAAACCGACACTTATAGCACAGTAGAAAGGTTTGTATGGCTGGTCTATCATGCCCATTTCAGGGACTAATCTGAAGTAGGTCAATGTTATGAGCGAGGTAGTGACACCTTGCCAGTTCTGGTTACCTATATACCTATACAGTGGCCTATATGCATGTCCTGTAGTCCTAGCACACGCTACCAGGTCGAAAATCTGACGTAAAGTACAATCTATTCCCTTCATCGTCAGGATTTCCTTACAGTTAGTTAGGAGGGGGCACTCTTGGCATCTTTGAAAGGGGTATTTCGTTCTTTTTCTGTCCACAGTACCCCCTCCAGACATGCCTGCATGTAACCCACGCCGTGTACCCTGTCCACCTGATAACGTAACCCGATCAAAGATACAGCCGCGATGGAATTGCTGGAGGAGCGCTGGGGGTTCCTAGCGCGATGGACGGGCGCGTTACACGGTCGCATCAGCTACTGCTGGCCGGGGGGCATCGAAGAGCTTTGGACGCACCAGAGACGCATCCTTATTCTACGCCCCCCTGGTCGATTCGAGGGCACCAACGTCGAGAAAGAATTAAGCAAAACGAAGGAAAAGGAGTATTTGACCCAGCTCCAAGAGTTTCGAGAGGCTTTGGCTCTTTTGGTCGCTGTGGGTCACGTGGATAAAGCCGCTTGGAGGTACTTGCTGGAGCATCACTGTGGCGTGAATCTCGAGGTGGAGGGCGATGAAATTTTCGAGGAAGAAATCCCCGTTCGGTTCCAACTGGATCTGTGGAAAGGGAGGACGAAATACACGTACCCCAAGAAGCTCAAAGATGACCTCGTCACGTGGTTCGGAACATCGCAGCGAACGGATGCGAGCGAAGATTTTCTGGAGACGCTGCAGCAGATCGCAGACGTGGCTGGTAATTTACCGACGAATAAGCCCGGCGTGGAAATCGCGATTCCCGTGACTGTGTGTTTTTCTCTTGTCATAGCAGATGGAGACGATACGAAGCCGCTGGAAGATATTTGGATTGCAGAAGTGGTCGTTCAGAAGAAGTGGGAGGCGTTTGATGACGTCGACGTCGAGCCTGGTTCACTGCGTTGCACTTACAAACTGGAGCCGATGGTTGTCAACTTTGGAAGTCTCAAGTTTTCGAGCGAAAGAGTGCATTTGTTGAAGACTTTGGTGCGGGATAACGTCCGGTTTTCGTGCTTGTCCCTTTGGACTTCCTTGGTCTACGAGCTTGATATTGATGCGTTTGCTGTTACTCAGAAGCTTGGGGAGCTGATGAGGTGCATCTTCAACAGTGACCAACGCCCTCCCAAGCTTGGAAACACGTCGGATACAACGTCGGGTGAGATGTCGCCGCTACAACTTGACTCGATTGACCTTAATTGTATCTACAGGCGGCTGTACGCAGACGGTGATAACGAATTTGAGGCTATGTGCTCGGCTATGGTGACCAACCAGGCAACCAAGAACCTTACACTGCACATGTATTTGGATGGAGACATCAGTGCCAGGAGTGGTGGTGTACACATGTGGAAGTGGCTGGCGTACGCCTTCTTCTCAAAGCGAGCCCGACAATCCTCAGCGATAACACATGTGGAAGTGGCTGGCGTACGCCTTCTTCTCAAAGCGAGCCCGACAATCCTCAGCGATCGAGTCGCTGGCATTAGCTGGAATTGAGAGCATTAGTGTCGCAAATATGGAAGCATTTGTGTCCATCCTATCATCAAACCACCCGGACGCAGACCTCTTTGGCTGTCCACGTGGCCGAGTTCCAGAAAGAGATGCAACGCTCAAGCCGAGAAGCCCTATTTACTGGTGGCTTGCGATCAGTAGTCAGCTGGATGACGATTTCGACCCGCTGGTCTTCAACGATTCGATATGCTTTGTTCGGACCTTCAGCGATGACGGGGAAAGTGACTTGGTGAACGCGCTGGTTCCAGGATTTGGCAGATGCCTGGTCAAGCGCAGTGATCTTGTGTTTTCAAGAGCCGAACCGGCAGTAACAGCTCATCAAGGAGGCATCTCTTCGCTTTTCCGTGTCTGTCGCGAAGGAGAGGGCTTCAATTCCGGCGGATTGCGACTTCTTTTAGATTCTGTGGGGATGTCTCTAAAGAAGTTGACGCTGAGGGGGCCAGAGCTCGAGAGTCATATTAACATGGT
>JAIKVE010001731.1:0-10558 GCA_024679115.1 Phytophthora pistaciae
GCGCGAGGCCAGCGCCGCGGCGGCGGCCGAGGGCCCCGTCGCCTCCGACGCATCGCAAAATGCAGCGGAGCGTATGCGCGAGCTAAAGGAGGAGCGGAAGCGCTGGATTGCCAAGCGTCAGCAGGCGATGGCGCGCCAGGAGAAGCTTCTAAAGCTGCTCGAGCTTCAACGTGCCAAAAAATCGAAGGGTGACCAAAACGCGGGGGATACGGCCAATAACGAGACGAAAACGTTCACGCCCAACGTCCAAGTGAACGAGAATAAAGAGGCGAAGGATGCAGCAGCAACTGCAGCTCTGGCTCGGAAGAAGGAGCTGAAGGAGCTCCAGGCTCGAGCACTGGCGGCCCAAGAGGTCCGTGGGAGACGTATAAAACCTCGTAAAAGGTTTCAGATTGCGGTAACTTTTAGCGCTGATATTTTCTTGTATTTATGGTGCTGTTTGGATTAACAGAAACAGCAGCAGGCGGCTAGCGTGCTGGCGAGGAACCTGAAGCAGCTGCTGGCGAGAAACACTCAAAGGTCTCAAGCGACCAAGCGCAAAAGAGAGGAAGAGGCAAATGACAACCAACCGAGCAAGAAGGTTGATGTGGGGGCGGAAAGAGATGAAGCTGTGCCTCCTGCTCCTGCTATGCATCCTTGTGAGAACTCTGAAATGTGGATTTGTGACCGTGAGTTGAACTGATAGACGGCTAACGTTTTTGTATTTGATACTCGTGAATGTAGTTGCTGCTGGGTCGGATCTAAATATTGAAACGCCAGAGTTGGCTGCAGCTGCGTGCTTTCGTATCGCATTGCGCCATCTCGTGCAAACCGGAACGGTAACAGACGAAGTTCTAATCGGACTGCTCATGGTACAAACGACCATCTAATGGGTTTAAACGTTGTTTTGTCAAAGGTGATGTCGAGAGAGGGGCTGGAGCAGGAATTCAATACCTATACGGGAAAACGATTGGGCGAAGTTATGGACAACTCGCTGCTTGAGTCTTCGTTAGCGTTCGTCAACACTGTTGGGAGTAAACAAGCTGCGGGTCCATTGTCACGCAGCACACGAGGAGAACCAGTTTGTTGGCAACCAGGGCGCCAATCCCTTCTGATACCGACTTTTTCCTCTTCTCAAGCGGGTAAGCTTTCACAATCCGCATGCTAGTCGCCGTACCTGAATTAACGTATGTGATAGATCGTATCCAGGCACTTATCGATGTTGAGAAGCAAGTTGTTGCCGACGCATGCAATTCAATCTGGATGGAGAAAAGCAGCAGCACACTGGCGATCAACAATCGACGGCAAAAACAGTTTTTGGCAAGTTTGCTGGGCGTATGTGTCTCGACACCACCTAGCACTGCCACACTATCAACTATTCTTTCCGCCTGTGTTGGAGTCAACCTCCCATCAACGACCGGCTATTCGAAACGTTTTCCATACCAGTCGTATGGTCAAATCGCCAGCGTCTTTGATAAAATGGAGGGATGGCTCCGTGACCAAGCCAAGAGAAGCGAACCCAGCAATAGCCTCTCTTCAAGACTGGACGAAGTGAACCGTCCGCGCAGTTCCCGTGGCAACTTTTTCTCGTCAAAATATGCAAAACCGTTCTGCGTGGCAAGCGAATCCGTCGTAATGCAACTACGGGATGTCGGCTCGCTGCACTCGGCTGTTACGAAGAGGCTCGATCCAATGGAGTACGTATCAATGGTGGCATACCCCGCTTTTTACTACTGCAATCTAATGGTGTTATGTTCTTCGTTTAGGATTTTGTGCCACTATGAGCTGAACGGAGTCTGCAACGATAGGAACTGCTCGAATTATCATCTCAAAGATTATCATTCAGTGCTGGGTAGTATCAACAACACTGGTGACAGCATTGATGCCGACAGCGATGCAAGGCTACTACAAACGGAAGGAATGGACCAGTTGCTGATTTCTTTCGCCGAGTTTCGAGGACGAATCATGGGCAAATGGCCTGTGATATCCTCCTCCCAGCCTTCCTCGGTGGTAAGTGCCATTATTGTATTCAAAATGCGATGGATGAACGAAAACTGATTTGACGCTTTGATTAAACGTAGTTGGCAGAGAAGAATACAGGTGCGACTGCGATAGATACATCGCCGCCTGCATCCGAACCCGATCCATCCATGGCACAAGACATTCAACGAAGCGATGACGACGCTGAAGAGGGTAACGACGATTTTATTGTGCTTGCTAACCGAGAGGAGCTTCCTGTTGTTGGAGACGCCCGATACTTCGATGATATCGAGTCAAGAAATTTATACGGTGACTCGCTGCAAAAAAAGGTTGAGGAGGATCCAAATGACACTGATGCATGGCTTCTTTTGGCCATCTACCACCTCGAGCTTGATGTTGAGCTCAGGTACGTAAATACTGTTGTCATGCAAACACTGCGTCGCTCTTACGACTACGACTTGTTTTCTGCTTGCAGTGACGAAGCCGCAAACCTTTCTGACGATGCTCGCTTGCGGCAGCAGCTCGTTTTTCTGTGCAAGAAGCTTAATGTTGTGTACCGAAGTACTCCTCGGAAGCTGAATATCGAGGAGCCAAATCTAAAACGGTGCTTGCACACACTGTCTCGAGCTTTAGAAGTCGAAGCCAACGCATACTGTGAAGCATTATGGTTGCTATATCTTCATCTGTGCGGTCAAGTTACCACCAAACAGACAGAGATCGATACGGTGGAGCAAGCCGTTCAATTTCTTCCAAGTTCTCATGCGTTGTGGCTTCGCTATGTCTCGACGTACGATTTCGACTCGGTGGGCATGGCGGAAGGTATTTATTGGAGGTTACTAGAGCACCTTGCACGAGTGAACTCAAGTGAAGATGGACAAGCCACCGATCCAAGACCCAAAAAGGAGTTATCTATTCTGTTGACGGCGATATGCTTCCATCTGTGTATCAAGCTGTGGCGTGCTGGCGCCACAAAACGCGTTCTCGAGCTTCTTTCAGCACTATTGCAGATTGGTGACACAAGCTCAGAATTCGGATGGTGTAAAATGGTGCGTGGCCAATTACGCGGCGATGAAACGGTAGTGATATGTCTGGTTTTCGCTCACGCCTTGCTTTTCAACGAGATGCCCAACATTATCGAGTATTGGGTTGCTGCAAGTAGTTACGAGACTGTCCCGATCAAAGCGATGGCATATACTATCGAATACTTCGAGAGCCGCCATAGCACCGTTGACAAAGAAGTTTTCAAGCGAGTTTTGGTGGCGTATGAACTCGCGTTGCAAACGTATCAAAGCAGGTGCCATGAAGTAGAAGAAGCTGGCGGTGTCATATTGAGTAACTGGATGCTTTTATTGTCCCTTCAAGACGAGGGTGAAGAGCGAGACGAGTCCCTGAAAACATTTGTTGACAACAAATTGGACATGATTCAGCGCTTCCCTGTTGCGTCGCACACTGCGGCGAACATATTGATGTTAAAGCCAAGCGGCGAGCAGCAGGCGTATCAAATAATGCTCTCGATGATGAGTCCGGATTCTCAAGGTCTGTTTCCAGAGGCTCTTCACCATTATTTATTTGCTTGCCGCCAGTCTTCAGCGCTTGTGAATGCTTTGGATAAGGCGTTTCCAGACGTTATGCAGCGTTTAGCGGGCCTGTTGAATGTCGATACCAACAAGGTGGAGAAGTTTATTCAAGACATTATGCGCGGCACCAGTAACATATCGAAAGCGCGTGCGTTAAACGCGCTGTTGGATGCTTTGCTGGATGCTTGGATGGGCCAGCTTGCAGCGCTGCACCGTGACATGAGCCAAAAGCGCGTTCTGGATGAGCAAGAGAGCCTACGAGCAGATATTTATGTGGTATTGGACATCTGCCTTTTAATGGGCATTTTGCTGGAGCCGTCCGCCGCTGTCGACGGGCTGCAAATGGTTTTAAGCTCTTCTCACTTTGGCGCCTTATCACTCGAAGCGCGGCAGCTCGCTTGGATGCAACGTTTCGTATTTGAAGTGGACTTGCTTCAGCAGGAAGATGTGGATAGCTCTCCGTGGCGAGAACACCAAGCGAGTTTGACAAAATTGTTTCGTAAGTACGTGGGTGAGATGAGTGTGGAGGCCGAGATGTTGCGCCAGGTTTCCAAACAAATTAAGGATGACATGGAGAGAAACGCTGTCGAAGATGCTGTGTGCGATTGCCTGTATCCGGAGCGGCATCACTTGATTACATACGATGTCAATATTGAGATCTTTCGGCTATGCCTTGCTGCAGTAGCTGGCCCGGAACAGACTACTTTTTATGCGTCTTTCACCGATTCATTAGCGCTATCCTCAGAATTCTCGCTTGCTTTCTCAGGTACGCAAATCGTAATACGTGGGTTGCTAAGCCTTCCAATAATTCTGACTGTTGGTGGTATTATTTTTTTTTTGGATATGCAGACGCTGCTGACCATGAATGGGAGCTTCTTGCTGCGCGAGCAAGCTTAAGGAAATGCCTCGGTAGGGCGAAAACGCAGCACGCTCAGGTACTACAAGCTCTCGTTGCGGTGGAACTGCGGCTGAGAAATATGAAGGCAGTGTCCAGTCTGCTTGAAAGCGAGATACGAGCGGAGCCACTTCTTTTAGAAACCTGGCGACTCGCTGTTGGCCTCGAGATGTTGTTTGGAGAACAGTTGGATGAGAGATCGCAAAAGATAGCTGCCGAGATGGAAAAGCGGCAGTTGGTATTTGCTTGTAACACCTACGGTGATGACAAGTTGGCGAGTGAAGGGGCGCTATCTGTTCTCAAAACTTCGGGAGCTGCGTCGCTGACCTTGCGCGGTCTTCGGTTGCCATTCGTCCCAAACTCTGTGCTGCTCAAGAATGAGTTGGTATCGTTGAATCTCAGTGGCAATGAGCTAGCAGAACTCCCGGCCGATTTGGGTCGCCTCAAAAGCTTGCAAAAGCTCGACGCATCCGAAAATGGCCTGATCGAATTTCCTGCGTGTGTTAGCAACCTAACTCAGCTCCAAGACCTGAGGTTGGCCCACAACAACATTCAAGTTGTGCCGATTCATGCTCTTCCACATTTGAACACCGTGGATATTCGTTGGAACGCGGTTTCGCAACTTTCTGCGTCTTCCTTGGATGTGCTCCAGAATCTAAGGGTGCTGCACGCTGAGGGTAACGGAGTTCCAGACGAGCAACTTGCAGAAATCTCAGAGTTGCTACTAAGCCGGAAACGTGATACCGCCTCCCTGGAAAATGAAACCTCTGAGAGAAACACAATTGTTCGAGCAGAGAAGCCGTCAGTTGAGGAGGACACTACATTATCAAGTGCAGATGCCAACGCTGAAGTCGCCAACCAGACTGTCGATAGCGAAATGGTCGCCGAAGAAGGGGTAAATACTGAGCTGGAGGCAAAACAAGATGCCGATGATCAAGCCGGAAATCTTGAATCTGTGTCGGAGGAAGCCGAAGCAGGTCAAATAGCAGAGGCTGTCGACCACGCATCTCCGCCAATAGAGAACAACCAAGACCAAGAGATGAGTGCTGCTGATGAAGTTACCACTATTTCTGAGTCAAAAGGCGGCGACGGCGACCAAATCATGGACAACGCAGCTAGTGTCATTGAGATTGACGATGCAGGCACAGAAATGGTTGATGCTGCGGCCGAGCCTCCGAAAGAGGTGATTGACGTCGATAGCCCGGAGTCGACAGAGGAAGCTGAAAGCAACAACAACATCACCGAGCTTACAGTACCAAGTGATGCGCCGGTGGCATCGACAATGGCTGAACCATCCAGCGCAACCGAAAGTTTTGAACGAAGTCACACTGATGCCGCCTCTCCAGTCGCGCCCCAACGTATGGCAAGGAAAAAGCTTGCTGCGTATATGAAGGAGAACCACATCGATGACCGTACCGAAGTACGCAGGCGGAACCCGGTGTTGTGGCGCGAATTTGTAGCTGCGAATCTCCAAGTACAGTCAGTGCTCGCGGCGTGTAGATTGTGCTTCGCGCCTAATGATGGCCACAACCAGCGCTTCAACTCCACAGTGCTTTGCGTGCGCTGTTTACAAGATGCTATCCACGTACTGAAGGAGCGTGATGACCCCATGGATGTGGCGCAGGATGGCGTTTAAAATGCAATGAAGCTGTACACCATGACTCATGGTTGAGAGTTTCTTCGAAGAATCACATGTTTGGTAACTGCAAATACCGATCGTCTCTTCCAGTAGAGTGTGATGCCACGTGCCCATCGACATACCAACAGAACGTCTTTAGCTGGTAGCACTCAGATCACTATGTAGTAGTGAATCACTACCCGATGCAAAATGGCACTACGTGCTGATGCCGCCGTGGCCGTACAGGCCACCGACGTCATTTGAAGTAAACGCGTTGAGCGCACCGTGCGGTTGTTTGAATTCCCTTGAAAATTTTCGTGTCCGCGAGAAACAAAGATTTGGTAACGTTTAAATGAGTGCTCCTGTTTTCATCGCAGTGTTATACTTGCTTTCGTTTTTTTTTTTCTTCTTCTCCACCGCCAGCTCGCTTTTTCCGAATACAACTACCCAACCATATATTTGGCCGCACGTGCGCTGGGCGGCCTTGATCTGCTGCTCAATCCGAGTCAAATTCATCGTCCGAAAAACCGTAGTTATACTCGAAGTAGTCATCATCCGAGTCATCCGAGTCGTACAAGCCACCGACCAGATCGAAGTCGTCCCAGTCTGCAACTTCGAAGAAGCGGAAAAGGTGACTGTACTGCTGCAGCAAGGACTGCAGTGCTGCATCACCACCTTGTCGACCATTCCGGCCACGTCGCGGCTTCATAGAGCGCTTGGGGCGATCCAGGTGCTTCACGTCACGACCTTCTGCATCGCGGTGCGCGTAGAAGCAGCGTGGACCAAACGGGCAGCTACCGAAGAGGCCGTTAAAGTACTTGCATTCGCGCAGAGCCAAGTGGCTTTTGTACGCCTCAACCACCTTGCGCTTCTCCTCGCCTTTGCAGAAGATGAGCGATGGCACGATGAAGTCACTGGGAACTCTGCACGCCGGGCACGCGCGAATCACTTCCACTTCCATATCCTTTGACTGGCGCCACACACGAAGGCAGTCCAAGCAGAAGCAGTGGTCACAGCCTACATTTTTGTTTGACACGCAAATTAGTTTCCCAATGAGGACCCCCACCCATCAACAACAAATGATACTTACTTAGCAGGCCAAACTGCTTGCCGGACTGAACAATATCGTCGAAGCAGATACCGCATGTGAAGTCTTGCTGGTTGTCATCGCGAGTCGCAGCGGCAGCATTAGCTGCAGCGTTGTTCGAAGACGTGTAGCCGGCACCCGAAGACCTCGCAGCTCTTGGAGCAGAACGAGCAGCGGTAGCAGCTCCCCGCAGCATGGCAGGATTGTGGCGAAGTCGGCAGTGCTCTCCGTACTTGCAGTTGCCGCGAAGGAAGAACGGGCAGTCTACAAGCGCTGCAGCCGCCGCCAGTCCTTCAGCCTCATCCGCTGCACACTCGCTCACCTGTGCCGGGAGCGCATGCGAATACGTGCAGCGACTGCCGTAACGGCACTTGCCCAGCACGAAGAAGCGGCACAGCGCAGTCGTCGGCACTGCAGCGGCTGCAGCCGGACTAGAGCGTGTAGCTTGCGGCACGCTGCGCTTCTCCTCGTACACGTCCTCCGCCTCCGCGCCGGGATCGTTCAGGTCCTGCGCAGCCAGTCGACGCTGCAGACTGTCGAACACACGCTCTCGCTCGGTGCTGGAGCTGCAAGGATACAATAATATTATAAATGATAAATAATTAGTCATTACATAAGGAAATAAAGTTCAAGCAGAAGCTTCCAGCGCACCTGGCACCGCGAGCAGAGGCAGAAGCGGAGTAGCGGCTACGACATGAATAGCGGCAGTATTTGAGTCTACATGATAGGCATATACACCGCGAATATCGCGGGGCTGGACTCACCTGCGTGACGTGGAGCGGCGCATGACAGTTCTGGAGCTCTTCACTTCGGTCGATCTTTCTTCTCGTTCAAGTCAGATGGAATCAGATTGTACCAAAACTTTGGTACATTTTCCTGGCCTCGCTCCATCGCTCCATCTCGTAAAGCAGCCATCATCGGCGGCAACGCCATGTCAAAGTGTCTAACGCCTGCTCTTGCCTGGCGTGTAAGCTCACCATGGTTCCTGTTCGACGTTACAGTACATTACATTTGTACCGACTGAACTTCGGCCCGGAGACCGAAGAATCCATCCATCCCGGAAATGCAAGATAGCAGCTTGCGATCTGCCGCCGGCTGATGTCGTGTTTACTCTCGGCCGCTGCAGCTTGCAGCCGCCCATTCCTCAATTAGTCAGCAGTGCAAGCTATGGCTGCGAACGGCGCCAAGCATTCGAGCGAGAAGAACGAAATCCAAGCGGGATACACCATGATGGCGCGGTCTCCGCCGTCGTCGCTGCCTGCAGTCATGCAGTCGTCTGCGAGCGGGATGCCGCTACACGGAGACCCCATTGACGAGAGCGACGACACGCCCATTGATATCGCTGAAGCTGGCTCGGTCCGACCGCCGCAGGGCGCGCTGCAACGATTCGTTCGTCACTTCCGAGTGTTGGAGTTCAGCAGCGCCGTTGTCCTCTATCTGCTGGCGCTCGTGTTCGCGAAGATTGAGGTGCACGAGCGTCCGATTCCTGGGATCAAAGTGCGCCTGAATGCCACGGCTGTTGCGTGGTCGCTTGACCCGTCCATCGACGAGAAGAAGCTCTCGGAAGAAGGTAAGTTTAACGGGAGGAAGCTGGTTTGTTTTGATTAAGGGGATGAGTATCTAACTGAAGTTACTGTGTACTGTGACCTCCAGTGCCGATGTGGCTGCTGCTAACGCTGGGCATCTGCCTGCCGGTGGGAACCAACCTCGTGATGAACTACGTGCTCCCGTCATTTTGCCAGGTTCGAGTGATCGCCCACGACACGCGGGACTTCCTGCTGAGCCTCTTCCAGTCCATGGCTCTCGCGACATTCCTGACGCAGTTTACGAAGAACATCACCGGTCGCTTCCGCCCAAGTTTCTATGACATGTGCAAGTGGAACCACGACGTGTTTTGGGACGGAGTCACCAATCTGTGTACGGATGCGGCTGGCGAGAAGGAAGGTCGCAAAAGCTTCCCGTCGGGGCATGCTTCGTTTGCGTGGGCAACTATGCTCATTCTCACGGTACGTTGCTGCTGGAAATTTGCATTGCAAAATGATGTCGCCGACTAAAAACTAACGATGTTGCGTGAACAGCTTTATCTGCTGGGCCGATCGCGTCTCAACTGTGAGAACCGCAGCAACTCCACGCTGCGAGGTGGCAAGAAGTCCCTGATGCTGTTCATGTGCTGCGCGCCAGTGCTAATCGCTTCATGGATCTCCATCACGCGCTGCATCGACAACTGGCACCACTACAGCGACATTTTGGCTGGCAGTGTCATCGGCATTGCCTCAGCACAGTTCGCGTTCAACTACAACTATGGGTCGATCTTTAGCTGGGAATCGGCGGGCCTTCCTCTGGAGGAGATCCACGAGCGTCGCATGGTAAGAGAGCAGCAGGATGAAGCATTCTAAGGAGTAGAAGCGGCATTTTTGCTAAGAAATCTTTGTTGTTGGTTTTACTCTAGAAGAAGGCGAAGAAGGCGAGGAGTGAACACCTCGACCAGCAGCCAATGTGGCACTACAACTTTGAGTCCGGCCCGCCGCTGCTAAAGCACATGTCTAGCGACTGCATCGTAGATCTAAGTTGTCGCAGCAGGGACTCCGCCACTGCTTAGCCTTTAACTCTGTACAGTAACGTCTTCATGCCTGGGATCACTTGAGAATTCGGCCGTTCGCACAGCGATTAATTTTTGCTGGGACGTGCGACACCTTGGGGATTATGGCGAGCTCGCGCGTGGTGACGAAATTGCTGGTCCACAGGTCGAGGCCCTGCCCCATGCGCGGCTACATGTACGATGGCCATCGATCTTGGATCTTGGTAGTACCAAAGTAGTACCAAGTTGGTACATGTATGTTGTGGTTGAAGTGCGGAACGTCCCGTGTACATGTACACTGCGCGCGCATGCTTTGCAGCAGCGGCATGCTGGGTGGCGTCTTGACTCAAGGCCCTTTAGAGTCTGAAGTCAAGTACATGCAGAGAGTCTCTACTTGAGACAGCGGTCCGTACTGGAGGAGAAGAGGCTGGTGGCGCAAGGTAGCTTTTTTTCAAGGTGTCGGTGGACACCAGACCATCGAGTCCTCCGTGTGTGTGACTCAAAATAGTCACTGTAGGTGAAATAGCGAGGATACACCCTTGCAGTTGTTCAAAGATTGCAACATGCGCGCCAGGCGTTAGCAGAAACTACCCTTGATTTTGTATGCTGCATCATTTTAATCAATCGATTAGTTGCAATCATTTCCTTTCGCACGAGTCCACACCGGCTTCTATGCTTCTGATTCAAGCGCACGTTCATCTTGATCACTTCTTTTTTGACCTCCAAGAAGGTAAGCGGGATGCCAAGCAACCTCGACCTCGAGCGCGGCTCGGCCGGCGAATTCCTGTCGGTGACGACGCCCCCGCCCGCCTGGAAGCCTCGCGACGAGGACGACGCGGTCGCG
>JAIKVE010001732.1:0-10556 GCA_024679115.1 Phytophthora pistaciae
CGAGTGGTGGCGCGAGGTGCAGCGCCAAAGCATCGCGCGCGTGCAGCGGCAGGAGCGCGCGGAGACGGCCAATGACCAGGCGGAGGACACGGAGAGCACAGGCAGCAGGTTGTGGCCGCTGACGACGCGTAGTCAGGAGAAGACGCCACAGCAGCAGCAACAGGAGCGGAGACCGAAGGACAGCGGGGTATTGACCTCTACTGAGACCTTTGAGGACCTCCCGGAGGACACTTTGAAGGACAATGCGGCGGAATTTTTCGTGCAAGCTCTGTATCTGATTATGCAGGCGATGGACAGAGTGTCCAGAATACAAGGACAGGAGGAGGAGGGTCAGAAGGTGGACGCACAGGCCTTGGTGGACGCTCTGTCCAGTGTGGACGCCGGCGTGGCCTTCGCCGCCGCCGAGTTGCTGCAGACGTGGGCGCCTGTGAGTCAGAAGACGGTCGTGGACTCGGCCCAGAAGCTGTCCAAGCTGATGGGCGTGGCGGTGGTGAACGTGCTACTGCAGCCGACGGGCCTTGGGACCAAGCACGCCTTCCACGAACACGCGCTGCTGCCGTCGCTGCCGCTGCGCGCGTTCCTTGGAGCCAAGCAGTGGAGGTGCTCGGTGTGTGAACGTGTGACGCAGACGACGGGCAGTGATGCGGCGCGCGCAGTGTGTGTGTATCGCTGCGCGGCGTGCAACTTCAACCTGTGTCGTGAATGCTTCACGAGGATCCCGAACGTGGCAGGCACTCGACGGACCAACCCACTGGCAGATATGACCAGACCCACAACAGATCGATTTTTTGGACTAATTGTCCCCCAGCTGAAGCACAAGACGGGCGCGGTGGTGGTACGCCAGATTGCACAGGAGCTGCGGCGGCGGGTGCTGGAGCTGCATCCGCATAACTTCCAGGCGGCTGCGGAGTTTGCACAGTTATTTCACAACTTGGTGGCGTCGGACAGAGCGGCGGCGCTGGCTCTGGTGATGTCTCCGCCAGCGTCACTGCCTTCGTCGACGGCAAGGCCAGCAGTTGCCTGGTTCCCGCTGTTTATGCGGACGTGGACCATGTCGTTGAGCACGCTACTTGGACCGTTCCTGCGTGCTTCTACTATGCTGGAAGATACGCGTGAAATTGACACGGCTGTGAGGGCTGCGAGTCATGGGTCTGCAGTTGCTGACTGCCTGCGTGCACAGTGGACAAGTGGCTACTGGGAGTACCGAACAACGTTGCAAGCTCTCATGAGGACACTGCTATCAAACGAGCAACACCCAGTGGTAGTGGACGCCACTCTGTGCTGGCTTGCACTCACGTTAATGACGGCGGACCCACGGAGGCGCTTGAACTATGATGCTCACGAGCGACTAGATGGATTTTTGGTGAATGTTACCACTATGCTGCTCGCTTACACCCTGCCTCTGCTAGACAAAGCCCAGCATGATCCAAGCGTTATCGATGCCCAGTATCATCAAAGTGTGGAGCCCGTTCGCGTGTACGCTAGCAAGGATTTCCCCGAGGTCCCGCTTCACTATTCGCGCAGCACACAAGATGCGCGTGCCAGCGAGATCGTCGCCGGTTCTGAAATGTCGGAGATCCAGTCAAGTGACAAAAACTGTATAGCCGAGTACAACGCGCGCCGAATACGGAGGGACCACGATGGCCACGATGAAGAAGACAAGGAAGTGGAGTCCGCCTACTATTACCCGCGGCTATCGTGCCACGAAGGTGTAGTGTGTGACCGGTGCGAGTTCGCCAACATCCACCATGTCCGGTACAAATGCGCCTTCTGCGCGGATATGGATTTGTGCAGTAGCTGCTTCGAAGACTTCCGCTCGCACCAGGTTGCTACCGATTCATCGTCCGAGTCCGAATCGGAGACCATGGTGCATTACCCAGATCATGTATTTATTCGCATCGAGTCGCCGATCCCAGTGTTCGCTCTGAAGCACTTCCAGCCGTTGCCTGTGGAGTGGCTTACAAGCAGCAAACAGAAGGACGATGCAAGCGTGCTGAGCGAGTGTGTGGATGGAGGATTTGATGCGTCGAGCATTCACTGTGCTGATTGTGGAGACACGCTGGGTGCAACTGGCCAGCTCGACCATGTATTTTACAAATGTGCAAACTGTATGGACGCTAGATTCGTGTGTGCCACGTGCTTGACGCGCGAGGAGAAACTCAGCAACGGCAATCCGAACGGAATGCATGCTCCTGGACACGCGTACTTTGTGGTGACGGACCCATGGAGACGTCAGCTCCAAATTCCGTGGGGTGACGTAGTACGGAAGCTGCACTTCCAGCGACTGTTGCATCCTCCGGCGCTGATCCCGCGTGTTCGGTTCCCCCGCGATACGGAGATGTTTTACATTACACTGAAGTATCTTCACTTCGGCCCTCTCGCTACTATGTCGCGTTGGCTGAGTATGTTGAAAGAGGTCCAGGAGTTGCAGGCGTTCTGTGCCTGTGATGAAGAACAGTGCGAGGTGGAGAGACAGCGAGAAAGAAGGGGGCGGAGGCGACAGAATGGCTCACAGCGGCGATCGACGCAGCCATCTGTACATTACAAAGCTAGCAAAGCTCGGCTTGAGGATATTCGTGTGAAATGTGTGAAGATGGAGTTGCACTTGCTGGAAAGTGTCAATATAGCGGAGTGGCTGGTGTTCTACGCACGGACGTGTCGCTGGCTATTCCACTCCGCGTCTACAGCTCCTCCAGATTCCGTGCCAGGGACTGTGCCTCAGGATCCGTTTGCTGAACCCTTATCACACTTCTCTTCGACGTTTAGCGCATTCCCCGAACATTTTTTCTTCGACCTGTGCGACGTCGTGTACCTGTTGGGTCTCGAAAAGCTGGAGTATCGTGAGCTCGTTGCTGAGTTGAAGCGAATGAAGGGAGATGGTGCTGAGAACGAAGAACTTGACGAAGTGGATGAAATTGTGGAGCCGCTGCTGATAATGCTTGTACAGATAGTGGTGGCCCCGAAGTTCACGAAGAATCCTCACCTCCGAGTGGAGGCCCTGCGCTCTCTGACAACTCTGCTGACTTTCGTTTCGAAAGGTCAGCAAGTGCAGTACCGTCCAGGGCATCGGAGAATGGAGGCATTATTTAAGCGGCATTCATTGCTGTCGCGCTGTTTGATACCTGGTCTGCTGCGGTTTCATTCCGATATGGAGCGCTACAACGTCAGTAACAATGGTCTGGCCTTCACGAGCGCTGTGTCAAATGGAGATCACATGCTGTGGGGATTCCTACCGACGCGAGTATCGGTAACGATGCTGCTGCGTTATCTGTGGCAGCTCCCGAGCCAGCGTCAAAGTCTCCTGCAAATGCTGAACACATCGGATGCCATTGAAACCTCGCAGGCCTCACTATCTGCGGAGACGAGCGATGGCAGCACTCAACAGCTAACGGGACTTGTGAGCGGTTTGTGGAGCGATATCGCCAAGCTTTTCGATGAGGCTCACAACAAAATTGCGACGCTCCGGCAGATACACGATCTCATTGAGGACTCGCTGGATGGAAGTGTCGTGGTGCTACCGTTCCGACGTGACATGCTGGATGGATATGTAGCGATCAATGCGAAGCAGTTGCGGCTGACGATGCGTCTGCTCTTGGAGGCCCTGGAACTGATGTCGTGGTTCGCTGCAATCGTGAGCGGTGAAGGCAGCGTCCGATCCCGATCGTTGTCGGCCCCTGCCACAGCCCTACGACACGTTTTGTTACAGCCGCTTGTCGTGGAGCAAGCAGCACGCACTCTCAGTTTCCTGGTAGCCGCGCTCGCGAATGCGCACGAAGAGAAAGAGTGGACCTTCTCGCTACCTTTGGTGGAAGATGGCAAGCTGCTTTTGGCGCACCTGATTGTGCTTGTGGTGCGCTACTCCGGCCACAGCGCTGTGCCATCGTCAAGTTCCTCGAGCTCTTCGAGTTTCTGCTCACCGTCGTCGTTCTGGAAAATTGTGCGGGCAAGTGGTGACATTATGGAGAAGCGTGTGGGTGACTTGGACACACATGTGCGTTGGGGTTTGAACGCGTTGTGCACGCGCATTGAATCGGAAAGCTACCTCGGATCGAGCCTGGATGATGACGATGATGCTGTAGAAGAAGTGCGAATGATAGCCGAAGCAGCGAACCACGAACTGGATGAGGACGAGGCGCTAGCGCTCCTGGAGAAGCAGTCTGAGGCGATCACCAGCTCTGTCACTGATACTACTACGGCGAAAAAGCGGTTGGGCAAGCGCTTCATCGCGACGCTGGCCAAGGACGGTCGCTTCGACTTCAGGCAGTTCGTGGGCGGCTGTCGATTCTTGCGACCGCACCGAAAGCAAGACGAGAGCGGTAGATCAGACGGTGAGGAAGACGCGGAGGACGTGGAAGAGGGCTACCTTTACCTTGACGACTCGTGGGTGCAGCAGTTTGTTCGCGCGATGCACGAGGCCGACGAGATGATCCACGTGCAGGAAGCCATGGAGGCGTGTCTCGGAGATATCCCCGACCAGTACCTGGACCCGCTGCTCAGTACACTAATGACGGATCCGGTACGTCTGCCGTCGGGCAATATCGTGGATCGCGCAGTGATCGCTCGGCATCTGCTGGCCTCGTCGCAGCAGGGCGGAAGCACCGGGAGGGATCCGTTCACCCGCGAACCGCTGACGATGGCCATGGTGGAGCCCTGCGACGCGCTGCGCTCGGAAATCCAGTTGTATCTGCGCACCAAAATGCGGCACTTCCGCAAGACAGCGCGTGAAGACGTGCTGGCTACGTGGGGCCTTGGATGGGACGTATTGTTCGACAGCAGCAGCGAAACGGAGGCCGACTCAGAGGATGGAGTGGAAGGCGCCAACAACGCATCGCCGAGCTCCACGACGTCCTAGGTGAGTCATGCAAAGTCTCGCCCATAATTATTTTGACAAAATGTACGCATGAAAAGAGAACGAAACTTGAAGCTCACAGGCGACAGTGATGGCAAAAGTTTTATTTTTCCAGGTTGCAATCGCCTCTGAAAGCCGTAAACGATCAGATTCAGTCGATCTATGCAGACGCCGAGGCCACCAGACCCGCGTAAATCCCATTGCGTCCCAGCAACTCGTGGTGCGTGCCCTGCTCCGCGATCCTGCCTCCGCTGACGACGTAGATCTTGCACGTAGGCGCCGGGGACTGCCAGGTCGTCCGAGACAAGAGCACGACCCTCCATTTCCTTCATACGAGCCAGATTTCCAAACGCCATCAACGGTAGAATGGCCATCATGATGAGCGACAGCAGCCAACTGCCGAAGCCGAAGGAGATCACGAGAGCAGCCACCATTGTGAAGACAGCCTGCCAGACTTGGGCCTGGGAATCACCCGACATCAGCGCGACTTTGACGGCATTCGTGGCAAGGTCGGCGGTCAACGCGCCCGTCGCGTTCTTCTTATCATCGAAAAACCCGACGTTCTGTCGGCACAGCCCCTCGAAGTTCGCGTGACGCAGGCGAGTGGTGACCTTCTCGCCGATCAACTTGAAGCTGTACGTTTGCAAGAAGGTGAAGAGGACAACCGCCACTGCGCCGACGATGTACAAGATGCCGTAGAGCTCCACGTAGTCGTACAGTTCGCCCAAGTATTTCTGGTCGCCCGAGTCTTCGTACAGCCCGAACTTGCCCGTCATCGACGTCATCATCTCGGCGACTAAGAGGGCCGAAGCTGGGGTAAGTATGCCTCCGAAGCATGCGCCAATGGTCCCCACCACGTAGTAGTTGCGCTCAGGCCGGCTGATCTCCGCCAGCTCCTTCAATCCGAATGGCTTCTTGTCCAAGACGTTGGTCTCAACCGCGCCCACTGATGCGCTGTCCGTCTTCGCCGAGGCAACACTTGTACGGCGTGACACGGGGACAAAACTGCTCGTCGCTTCAGTACCGGTATGGCGCTCCTCACTTGAACGCAGTTCTTGAGTGCAATACATGGATCGGTAGATGCCGTCCGCGACTTCCAGCAACTCGTCGTGCGAGCCACTTTCCACGACGCGTCCGTCTTTCAGCACCACGATCTTGTCTGCGTTGCGAATCGTGCTCAAGCGGTGGGCGATCACTAGCGTCGTCATGTTGGTCGAGGCCATCAAGTCGTTCAAGGCCTGCTGAACCAATTTCTCACTCTCGTTGTCGAGCGCACTCGTGGCTTCATCCAAGACGAGGATACTGGGCTTGCGGACGATAGCACGGGCGATGGCGATGCGCTGCTTCTGGCCGCCCGAGAGAGACACGCCTTTCTCGCCGACCAACGTGTCGTAGTTGTCGGGCAAAGACATGATGAAGTCGTGTGCGTTCGAGCTGCAGCAGCCTCCTCCCGAGTCACGTTGGTGCCGCCCATGGCAATGTTCTCGAAGATCGTCGTCGCGAATAGCACCGGCTCCTGCGAGATCAGACCGATCTGCGAGCGCAGCCACTTGACATTGAGCGTCTTCACGTCGCGTCCATCGAGGAAGATGGTGCCGCTGCTCGGGTCGTAGAACCGCTCCAGAAGCGCGACGAGTGTGCTTTTGCCGCCGCCGCTAGACCCAGCAAACGCCACGGTTTGGCCAGCCTCGATGGTGACGTTGTAGTCGCGCAGGATCTGTGCGTCAGGACGGCTCGGGTACGCGAAGTTGACGTCTACAGCCTCGATCTTGCCTCTGCAGGACTCGGATGTGAAGCCTTGGTCAATTTTCTCTGCATCGATGGTGCTGGGCGTGTCCAGGATCACGAACAGCTCTTTAGCTGCTCCTAGGGCGTTGGAGACGGCCGTAATGTTGGGCGAGATCTGTCCAAGTGAACCGGCCCCCATCATCACTCCGAAGAAGGCGGCGAAGACGTCGCCAGGTGTCGCGTCGCCCTGCGAAGCCTTCCAACCGCCGTACCAGAGGCCGATCGCCTGCATGAGCCAAGTGCTACCAAGGAACCCAGACAGCACCAAGGACGATGTCTTGTGCATGGCGATGTTCTCCTTCTCGGCCAGCAGAACTTTGGCCTCGAACTTGGCGATGGCCTTCTTCTCGCCGTTGAGCGACGCCACAGTTCGGATGGAGCCCAGAGTCTCCTCCGCCACCGAGCCAGCCTCGGCATAAACCTTCTGCGCCCACTCGGCCTTGATACGCATCGTGTTGATGACCCAGCTCAACGACATGGACGTGAACGGGATCACGCACGCCATGACCAGCGTGATGTCCCACCCACGAGCAAAGCCAATGCCGAAGCCCACGAAGAACTGGATGGTGTATCGGATCGAGTCGCCGAGCTTCTGGCCCATGCCGTCCTTGATCTTGACCGTGTCGCCCGTCAACCGACTCGACAACTGCAGCGCGTCGTTCTCGTCGTACCAGCTGATGTCAAGGTAGAGCATGTGCTTGAGCGCTTCACTGCGCAGCGCCTTCATCTGCCGCTCCGCGCTGTAGTAGAAGGACACGTAGGACAAGTAGTCCGTGAAGAAGAGACCCACCGCGATGAGGGCGAAGTCCAGCGCCGCCGTGTTCACGGTGTCCATATCGATCGGCACGCTCGCAAACCCCGTCAGGACGTTGCCGAAGACGACCGCCATGAATGGGAACAAGGCGCCGTTCACCCCCGTCGTGACGATGCCGACTGCTAGCAGCAACTTGTCGAAGGCCGTGGCGTAGCGGTACAGCTGCGTGAAGCTGAAGGAGGAAGAGGAGGAGGAGTCTTGCTCGTTCATCTTGGAATCGGACAAGCTCGAGTCGGTGCCGTCGGGATCGAAGGCGGCGGTAGTCACACCCGCATCCTTCGCACGAGACGTCTCGATGGGTCGGTATGGCGCGCCGTCATCGTCGGTCAATGCTGGTGGCATGGTGAAGTCGGGAGACTGCAGAGACCACCGAGGAAGGGAGTGCTGAAGTGACGGGAAATTGCAGAATGACCGAGTTGACAGTGATTTCCAGCACCGCAACAAGAAGGAGACCAACCAACACTCAGAGGAGGGCTGCTTTACTTTTCGTGAGATCGCACTGAGAAGGCACAAGGATCGACGGACAATTTGCGACGCATTTCAGGCCTTGATTGGCGGGCGTTGGGCTGCTCTCGGTATCATCAACAACGACCAATGTAATCACCTCTGCCGGCTGTTTTGGAATTGGGCTAGCTTTTGGGCTGGTGATTACATTTGGCTGTTGTTGACGCCAGGACTACATTTTGTATTGCTCGTTGTAAGCGAGAACTTTTTCTAAAAGATGTACATGTAGATTGTTCGTGCTGGCTGGTACCAACAATACCTCGAGATTAAAAGTCGTGCACATGATGAGGAGAGCAGTGGAGTACAGTCTGCAGTAACATTCATGAGTAAGGCCTTCGACGGCGCAGGGATGTTAAAAGAAAGCCGATCAAAAATGAGATTTTTTCTCAAGGATATAAGAAGATAAAAGAAGATTTTCGGCTTTTCAAATTACAGCGAGCATATATATACCTGACTCACGTCCCTACCACTTTGTCTGTTTCCTTCGCCGTTGAAGTTGACGTTGATACTCTAACACTGTTGCCTTCACTTTGGATATAGATAAACGACGCAGACGGAGTCGGCAGCATATCTGAAAAATAGCAGGCATTTCGTTGAATATACTGGACATTTCGTTGAATATACTGGACAAGGATGGCAAGGATGTAGTGGTCACTTTGTTCAAGTGACCTTCGATTGAGCAGGTGACTTCAAATTTCCGTGAATAGACAACAAATGAACTATTATGCTGTAGTTGCTGTTCGTTTCTAGCTCGTTTTGGACCTTATCCCCTCATATCAACTAACAGGTTGAAAATTGGCTACAATATAAGAAAAAAGAAGAAAATTGGCCTCTGGCACCAATCTTCTTTTTCAATAAAAGAAGATATAAGAACAATTAATAAAAGAAATTTTACCATCCCTGCTGCGGCGCAATTCAGTCCGATAGCGGTATGTACAGGACAACTTGGGTCGCAGAATATTGGGACGACAAAGTGTCAAAAGCTTTTTGTCTTCTTTACATCTTCACGCGCTGGCTCGGAGTTGAGAAGGCACCCCTGCTGCGAGCTTCTCCACCTCGTTGACAGCTTCTTGGATACGATACACGAGCGACCGCAGCTCTTCCACTGAGCAGGTGAAGGCCACCGTCTGAAGCATCAGCTTCTTGGATACGATACACGAGCGACCGCAGCTCTTCCACTGAGCAGGTGAAGGCCACCGTCTGAAGCATCGAGCTGCCAGCGCTGGGAGACTGCAGCTTCAGTTGCACGAAGTACAGCGGCTCGTGGACGCTCCCCGCGCTGCTGGAGCGCAGTACGTAGTCCAGTCGCCACGACACATCCACCACGTGGGCGAAGTCGAAGCCTGCTCCGGTGCAGAAGTAAAGTAGACATGACCAGCAGAGCACGTAGGTTAGAAGCCCAGGCTTACCACTACACTAATATGATTCCAAGTGCTGCGTACTGGTGTTCTCCAGCGCGCACTCCACACTCGGTACAACGGCAGCAAGCACAGGGAGGAGCTTCATCTGCAGTTCTTCGTCCTCCACTCCAAGAGCGAAGAGCTGCTGTCTGTTGAGCAACAAAGCACAACAACAACGTAAGTATCAATTTAAAGAGTCTCAACGATACCTGTGCAGTTCTTCGAGCTCGTACCGCTGCTCCGCCGGCGTTCGATTTCCCCCTTCTTTTGCACAAGTCGCCACGATAGCACACATGGCTGCAAAGGCCTCGTTATTGTCTTGAAGATGCTGCTCGGCGGAGTTCGGGCTGTTGGAGGAGTAGACGAGGTCTCTTGTCATTTCAGTAGCTGCGGCCGTCGCCAGGGACTGCAGAGCTGCAGACGGAAGCGAAGAGAGCAGGTCGAGCGCCTGACGAGGCACTACATGCGCATCACCGTCCAGGAAGGCGGCAGCATCGCTCGCGAAGCCTCCGGCCATAACTACGAGTTGGTTTTTGACACGCGATCCAGGAATGCGATATTTGGTTTTTGACACGAAACTCCATATGTGATATTCTCAGATGTAGGATCAGATTCATATTGAAGTGGATTGAACATAACGTTATTTATCAAACAGATTCCATACTTTAGGCATAAATGAAGAATGCTCTAGAGCACAACTTCGATGCATTTTATCATTCAGACGTTCATTCAGGATTCACGTTGCCGATGCAGGAACAGCAAAAGCTCCATGAACGCGTGTCGCGAACGATAAAGTCCAATGGAGTTAGAACGGGGAAGCCTCGAGACGGACTGTCACCGGACATTTAAGCTACATCTGAGCGCGACGTTATCTCAGTTGTTCAATGCGTCCAGCACAGTCCACGTCATTGCAGCGGGTCGTCCGAATTGATTAGCAGGAAGCCTATCCCTACTGCAAAAGTCCAAGCGAAGCAGTGATTCTAATAGCAAACGCCTACGCGGAAACGGAATTAGGGTTTTAAGCGCTCTACTAGAAACGTGGAAGGGATTGTCAAACAACCATTGCTTTCAATTGAATTGAAACTTTCGACGCCACAATACACAAATCGAAACATCTACACAAGTTTTCCGTGGCAGAGCGGCCCGCTCAACTTAGGCGAAGGAGACGGAGCTGGTGGAGTACTGGCAGAGCGATCCCGAG
>JAIKVE010001733.1:0-10552 GCA_024679115.1 Phytophthora pistaciae
GTCGCCCGCCTTCTCCTCGGACGCGCGCCCAGCAGCAGCGCCGGCGTCCTGCGACGCTCCGCGCGAGCTCATCGTTGTGGGGGGAGGAGCTTTGCCGTGCCGTGGGCGGTTTCTTGCCGAGTGCCTAATGGCGAATGAGGTGGCAGTTGGGGCGACTTGCGGAGAGTGATACCTCCGTATTACGATATACTCTGCAATGGTGTTTCATGTTATCTAGACTAATTTGAGTTTTTTGTGTTTGAGATTGACGATGAAACTGTGAGACTTGATAAGTCGGAGATGATGGAGTATTAAATTGCAGAGGCTTTGTGGTAATGTGTGTTGTACCGTGTGGACGTCCGGCTGGAGCCGGCACAGCGCGAGATTTGCGCCGTCGGGGATGAAAAATTAGGCTGGGAAGCTGCGAGTCTTCTGCTGGCAGGTTGTGGCTGTGGCGGCGTGGCCGGAAGCGGCGTGAGTCGCTACACCTTTTCAACTTCAAAATGGCAAATTGACAGTTCAAAATGACAAAACGTAAGTTCAAACTGTCACGAATAGAGACGCGACCGCCCCACAATCTTATACGAGCACGATTGGTTGATACAGTTCACTGTCAGCCAATAGATATTAGACATTCTATATTTCTATATATCCCACTAATACATACAGGTTTTAGTATCTGTTCACAAAGTATTGTCGTTTTGATTTTACATTTTGACGTATTGAATTTTCTTTTTGCCATTTTGAAGTTGAAAAGGTGTAGTAGTGTGGTGCAGTCAAACTTGGTGGTGCCGCAGGACGCAATGACTCAACTAATTTCGGGGTGGATTTCTCGAAACGCGGTGGGGTGAGTCGGGTTATTCCACGCTAAAGAATCGAGGGGGATGCCAAAACACGGTGAGTTTGCTGACGAATTAACTGTCCAACCACCCCGAATTAGCCCATAAAACTGCGGCGTTAAAGCCATCTGTCGACGACGCTGGCTCTACTCGCTGACTACATTCCGACGCCCGACGCTGCGAAACAAACTGGCAACTTCAACACCACCACCCCACGACAGCGGAGACTTGCAGCGAAGATTCGCGGCGTCGAGTCATTGTGACCTGGATTGGCCATCTCGTCCGATGAGGTGTGGGCTTTTACACTGCCAAAAAGGACAAGTTCACCGCCACTTCTGAAGTTTTTAGGTTTTCTGCTTCGTGTCGGCCGGGAAACGTGGCGTACTGTAGCATAGTACAGTAGCATACTGTACGCCTAATTCGCCACTCGGAGATCGCCGTTGTGGCACGCACACGGTCTGTCATGGAACTACAGGTAAAGGTGCTAGCACTGCGTGCGAGAAGCAAAGGTCGACAAAAGTGGATCTGCGTTCTACTTAATGCTACTGGTGAGATAGGTAAGCTGAAATACAAAGCCTTTATGTCGATGTGGAGTTTGTTTGGAGCTTATTGTGTGCATCGGTGTGCGAGCAGAAGGCCGCGAGACCTCGTGCGTCTACATGTAGATACTTGAAGAAACTCTAGCAGCGCTACTGGAGCGGCTCACGCAGCGTACATTTGAGCACCTTAAATCTGAAAGTACAGCAGGCGAGGTTCGGCTTGGCGTGGCCGCGGGAAGATGAACTGGTTCAGAAGATGCCGGCATTGCACTTCTCCGTAGCACAGGCGCTCGTCCGTCGAGGCACGCGAAGGCGAAACCAGTCTGAAGATGCCGCTTGTGAACGTGTCCACGAGTTGCTGGGTCTTAATAGAATCGTCTGCAGCGTCGGTGCAGAGCAGTTCTTCTTCATTTGACCGGCAGTGCGCTTTCATCGCCTTGCAGAACGGGCATCTCGACAGCATCAAATGAGTGACTTGCACCGCGCGCCGAAGAGCTACGCACAAGGCGTGAAAGTCGGTGAGTTGCTTCTGGATGTGATACGTTGGCGCGCGCGTGGCTTGAAGCGACAACTCACGAGTAGAAGCGCAGACGACGACCTGGAAACGTTCGCTGGTTGAATCCATGACCACGGAAATCGACTCGACTTGGCGCAAGTCTTTCATCGACGAAGACTGGCGATGAGAGCTGTTCTTTGATCCAGTGTGGATAGCTGTCGATGTCACAGTGAGAGGCCGCAGGCTGCCACTATTCGTCGACGACGGACTAGAAGCCGCTGTTGTGTTTGCACTTGAGCTCATGGCGGCGTTGCAGATTGCGTTGTGAGTGAGCGGCTTGAACGACTTGCTCAGCGACGTATTAGGTGATCCAAGCATGTCATAGTGAGGAGATCACTTATTCGTGATCTACTCTTCCAATCCTTCGATTGTGGAACTTGAGACCAACACTCTACGCCTCTGTGCTCGCGCAATCCCAGTGCTGAGTCCAAGCAGCACTGCAACGAGATACCGTGACGTGCAATGCATTAACAATATTGGGTTTATACTTGCATCAGCTTGCAACTGGTCTACTTCTTCGCCTTTGCAACAGGCTCCGGCATGTCTGGAAGTCTGTCTCCAGGGTTATCGCACTGGAGTAGGGGCTCGATGAAGCCCATAGAGATGGCCTGGAAATGCAGGCGTCGTCTCCACAGGTTAGGCAGCAGCTGAGCGGGCGCAGGCGTGGAGCCCATGCCGGTCATGCACTCGGGCCACTCGCCCTTGCCGGCGGGCGCTCGTCGCTCCTGGCGCGGCGTCACGTGCGTTGGCAGCATGTTGAAGACGAGGTTCGGCTGCAGCAGGTTGAGCTTGTGCAGGCGGAACGGCACAGGGTCCACCAGCGATCGGCCGTTCACGTACAGCAGCTCGGCGGGGGCGCTCGTGTTTGCGGGGTCGAAGTGTGCCAAGCTGCCACAGAGCGTGTCCGGGTGTCGCTCCATGTCCTTGTTGGCCGTGGCGGACACGACGCTCGCTCCCCACGGCGAGAAGAAGTAGGGCGTGTGTGAGAACTCGAACGACAGCCAGAAGGCCTCCTTGTCACCCCTGCAGAGAGGAAAATATACACAAGAAACACGTTAGTGTGTAGGTAGAGCGTCAAGTAGAGCAGCGTGGACGTACCAGGAAAACTCGTAGATGAAGCGGTGCTCGGTAATAAGGTACCACAAGACGTTCATGGCCTTGCCGGCGTTGCGCTTGTTGATGAGCAGCATGGACGAATCCTGTTCGTGCGCAGTTCTTCCGCGGTAGGCGAAGGATTTCTTGAACTCTGGCGATGGCTCTGCGTATTCAAGTCCGAAGCGCTTGTAGTCGAAGCTCTTGAGCCACTTGTGGAGGTAGATCGCGCCCTTGCCGTTCTCCCGCTTGTTGAGGTACTGGTTGTTGTTGATCACGCGGTCGTAGAAGAAGAGCGTGCCCTTGTTCTTGTATCCTTCGTTATCTCGCAGCACGGCGGGGTCTTTGAGCAGAATGGCGTCCGCGTCCAGGAAAATGAGCTCTTCGAAGCTGGTAAAGTGCACGGCGAGAGGCTTGATCCAGTAGCTCTGGAAGCTCTTGGCCATTTCGTCCGAGAAAACCTTCTTGATAACATAGCGCTCGCAAACGTCGATAACTTGGATGTTGTCGTCGAGGCCGAAGAGGAGATCCACGGACGGTTTAGTCAGGTCGTGGCAATGGTGCACCTCAATCGGTTCGTTGTTGCCCAGGCACCGCAACTCACGGATCAGCGAGATTCCCAGTTCCAAGATACCGTCGTGCAGACACATGAGAATCCCCTTGGAGTCCTTCTTGACGGCTTGACGCGGCTCAGAGATTCGCTTCGGCAATTCCTTCGGCTTCTCCGTGGGCTTCTCGGTTGGCTTCTCCGTTGGCTTCTCTGTTGGCTTCTCGGTAGGCTTCTCAGTTGGTGCCGGTGTTGGTGCCGGTGTTGCTGCCGGTGTTTGCGCTGGTGTTGGCGCTGGTGTTGGTGCCGGTGTTTGCGCTGGTGTTTCAGTTGGAACTGGTTCGGGTGCTTGCGTTGGTGTCGGTTCTACTTCTACTGAGGCTTCCACTGAAGCTGAAGTGTCGGAAGGTGTCCACACCTCTGCAGCATCGACATCGGGCGTCGACGCTGCGTTCAACGCTGCCAGAACCATCGCCTCATGCTTAGCAACGCTGCGTATGTTGCTCCGTTCGCCTAAGCCTCCGTCGTTCACGAACGAGTACTGCTGCGAGAGGGAGCAGACGCTGCAGAACAACATGAACGCTCCGAATCCTCGGATGTAGACATTGCCGAGGAAGCGGCTGTCCCGAATGCGCGCGCCCCATGTTTCAGAAGCCGGCATTCTGGAGGTGGACTAGTTGCTAGCTGCGCGCGTGCTGTAGTGCCGGGTTTTCGAGGAGTGAGGGCCCATGAGCGCACCCTGGCCATCGATACGTTGCGTCTGTGGGCCGCGTGCCCACAACACTATCAATAGTGTTGTGGGATCGAGTGCCCGGGCACAGCACAGCGCATGTCCAGTAACTTCTTTCGCATCATCAGGAGTTTCAACTGTAGTGTGGATTCTTGATCCGTTTCGCCATCACTGTTGACACGCTTGCTTGAGCCAAACGGAACCACATAGCAAAGTTGTTGGGCAGCTTCGGCGAAATTTGTGCCCAGCGCATACGCGATGCTGCAGAGCAAACATGACAAGGTCTGGAGTGCGCCTCCAGAGCTAAAAATCTGCCACGTCACTGAACGTCACTCGATTAGTTTCAATTTATATACGCAAGCATGCATGAGGCAGTCCAGCACTTTGCGATTGAGCATGACGACTAAGCCTCCTGGAAGCCACGAGCCACGCCCTGCTCCTCGGCCTGCTGGGATGCGAAGTAGTTGAAAATTTGCTCCAGCGAGGTCTGCGAGACGCTGTACTCGCGGATGTGCATCTTCTCCTTGACGTCCTCGACGAGGGCGAACACCTTGGACAACCGCAGCTCGTCGTTCGAGCCGCGCAGCTTGAAGCGACAGAAGTCGTTCTGGCGCTCCATCACCGTCACGCCACCGTGGCTGAACGAGTAGCTGAGGAAGTGGAGCAGCGCATCGAAGCGAGTCTCCTCCAAGCGCCACGACAGGAACGCCTCAGCGCGAATGTACCCGTCGCGATCCAATACGGCAGCGAGACCGTAACCTGTCGGGTGCGAAGCCACCACTCGCTGCGCCAGCTCTTGGTCGCCAAATGATCGGCACTTGTCCTCTAAATCCGCGCGGGTGACCACCTCGTTAGTACCTCCAAAGTGATGGTGCACCAGCTCGTCCAGCTCTTCCTGGGAAGGGTTGGCCAGCTTGACGTCGAACACTAACCCATCACCAAAGCGCGACTTAAGGTGCTGCACGCTGCCCAAGCAGCGGAGACGACCACCGACCATGATACCGACGCGCGAGCACAACGCCTCCGACTCCTCCATGCTGTGAGTGGTAAGCACGATCGTCGAGTTCTTGCCTCGGGTCGAGATATCGGCGATCACGTCCCACATAAAGCGTCGACTGACCGGGTCCATACCGGTGGAAGGCTCGTCCAAGAAGATGATGCGCGGGTTACCGATCATGGCGATAGCCACCGACAGCTTTCGCTTGTTGCCACCACTCAAACTACCAGCCAACTTGTTCTCGAAGTCAGCGAGATTCAGCTGGTTGATCTTGTCCACGACGACGTCGTTGAGTTGCGACCGAGGCACGCCCTTGATCGACGCGAATAGCTCCAGGTGCTCACGCACCGTCAGCAACTCAAACAAGGCATCGAACTGCGGACAGTAGCCAATTTGTCGCCGGACTTCGATCTGTTGTGTCAGGATGTCAAATCCTCCAAGCGTTGCAGTACCGTGAGTCGGGAGCTCGTCGCCCGTCAGCATCTTCATGGTTGTCGTTTTGCCGGCACCGTTGATACCAAGGAAGCCAAAGCACTCACCGCGCTTCAGCCCGAAGGACAGATTACGAACCGCGACCTTGCCACCGCGATACACCTTGCGAAGACCTGCGAGCTTGACGATGTCGCCATCAGCCTCTCCGTTGGCCACGCGCTCCGCTTCTTTCACAACGTCAACGTCCTCCTCGTACGGGTCGTCCACGATGTTATCGCTGCCACTCATCCAGTCCTTCACCTTGGGGAACGTCATAGCGTAGTCGATGCCGACAGCCAGGAGTCCATACAGAATAGCAGTCACGAACAGGTAGATCATCTCCCACCCCATGAGGTCCGTGCTAAACGGACTCGTCTTGGTTTCGTCGCTCTCGCGGATCGTCGTCAGCTCGTTCAGCACCAAGTTGAGCAGTCCGTAGCCGAGGTTGAACAGAGGTGAGAACCGCCAGAAGAACACCAGCACCGCGTTCACATCCTTCGTCGACTCGATCACATCCAGGATGAACGCCACGACCATGAGCACCACTCCGAGGACAAAGTTGATCATAATCGTGTAAGTCTGTGACGAAGCGTGCTCCTTGAACAGATACGACAGGCAGTACGTGAACGGGCAGATCGCAAGTCCGAACAGGATGAGCAGGACGATCACGGCTGGGAACGTCTCCGACGTGCAGCTGTTGCAGGCTGAGCTGCCAGTCATAGAGTCAATGCCGAAGCCCTTGATCATAATAATCGCTGCCGCGCACGGGATTAGGTACAGGAGGAAGTCCCACAGGAAGTTGGACAGCCAGAAAGCGCCAAGCGAAACACCAGACACCAACTGCTGGTGCTTTGAGTTGTGGCTCGCTTGCTTCTCCTTCACTAGGAACACCACGATGGACGCGGGGTAGTACGTAAAGGCAATGCAGATGAACAAGCACGCCGTAAACGCCAGGAAGGATCCAAACAACGCCTTGGTATCAGCAGTCAGCGGCAGCGGGTGGTTGTTGACGACCAAGTTCACGTTCGAAGCGTCCGAGCTGGAGTTGGCAGCGAAGAAGCGGTAGATTGTCTGATCCATCAGAGCCTTGAAAATAATCGCTCCGTGTGTGGCAGTAGTGTTGACGAACATGTTGTAGCCGAAAAGTTTCTTGTCGCTGTCGCCGTGCACCAAGTACGCACCATACTGGCCCTCGACCGTTGCCGTGTCAACGCCGTATCCGCGGTTGTACACTTCTTCGCCCAGAAGCAGGCCATAACCAGTGGCGCCGGTAGTGTTAACCGCAGGGTTCGTGTATGTCACGCCGAACACTGTCGGTGAACTGGAGTCGAATGCCGGTTCAGATAGCGCGAGTGCTTCAGTGGAGACATCGGTGAAATAGGACCCACCCATGGCACTGCTGCACCACTGATCCTCCGATGTACCAGGTTGGCAGAAGTAGGGCGTCGGAGTCACACTTCCGTAGTCAAATGCATCTGTGGTTAGAGGCAGGTTCGGGTCGTCCTTGGTGAAACTCGTTCCCTGAAGAAGTCCCAGCCCAACCAGCAGCAGCAAGATGGGCAGAGCCAAGCTGTAGAAGATCATCTTCTTGTCGCGTTTAGCGTAGCGGAATCTCTTAAGGAAGAGTGCCCACAGATGCGTCATGAAGAATGAGCTGGTCTGCTCCGGGACTGCACCAGCATCACTCGATGCAGTGGGACTTGAGGCAGGCGTTTCTGAGCGAGCACGGTTCCCAAGCGTGTGTTGGTTGCCGTGATCGTCAGCTTCAGCCACCTTAATGAACACCTCTTCCAGCGTCGTCACGGAGACACCGTACGACAGCAACCCAAGATTCTGCAGGTTGTCATCCATATCCGAAAACATCGATGCAAACTTCGACGAGCTTGTCAGCGGCAACTGGAACGCGATTTCGCTGCCAACGTTGCTCAACAACTGCGCTGTCGGCACCCGGGACGTCACAAATGAGATGACCTCGCTGTCCTTGCAGCTCGCATCGTCCTTCACCAAGGTCAAGTTGTAGCCTGCTCCAAACCGGTTCTTCAAAAACAGAGACGAACCGCAGCAACGCAGTTCACCCTCCGCCATGATCGCGATACGGTCTCCAAGGATATCGGCTTCGTCCATGAAGTGCGTCGTTAACACCATGACACGATCGTTGCGGTTGTTCAGCAAAATTTCCCACGTGCTGCGACGACTGTATGGGTCCATTCCCGACGTGGGCTCGTCCAGGAACACCAGCGAGCTATCACCAAGCAGAGACACAGCGACGGACAGCTTCCGCTTCATACCGCCAGACAACTCGGTAGACTTGACGTGACGCTTCTCCGTCAGCCCGACCTCACGGATCTGCCTTGTGATCACACCATCCAGCTCCGTCTTCGTGTAGCCCTTGATCCGTCCGAAGAAAAGCAAGTGCTCCTCCACTGTGAGTTCTTCAAAGAGAACGTCGTGCTGGAAACAAAGACCCAGGGACTCGCGGATTTCGTCCATGTCTTCCGTGACAGAGAGCCCACGGAAGGTTGCGTCTCCGCTCGTAGGTGCGATCATGCCAGTGAGCATAGAGATCAGCGTCGTCTTGCCTGCGCCGTTGTGTCCCAGCAAGCACGTGATTTGATTCTTGTACATGGTCAGATTCAGTCCCTGCACAGCCACCTTCTCGCCACCGGGAACAGGGAAAACCTTTCGCAAACGCTGAACCGCGAGAACTTCGCCCTGACGCTCCTGTTCGCGAAGCTCCGCATTGACAGGCTCAATGTTGTGGTTCACATCCACGGATACGCTGTCCAGCAAAGCCTCGGACGGGTGATCAGCATCCAACTTGGCCTTGAGTTCCTCGCGGGCTTTACGTCGGTTTCTCCAATACGACGGAGACACGGGGAAATACCACTTCAACGTAGTGCCGTGCTCCTTCGGAACCACCTTCTCAAAATACAGCCCAAGCAGTGTGTAGAGCACCGTGTCGAACGCGAACATCAGCAGCGATCTACTGAAGCGAAAGTTATCGCTCAGTACGCTCGCGTTGGAGAAGTTTACACCAGTTCCTGTCGCCTCCAGATTCGACAGCACAGTCACGCCAAGCGACAGCGCAACTGGAGACAGAATGCAACCCACTGTTTTTTTGTTCTCAGCCGTCTCCGTCGTGAACGCAGCCGACACGAAGTACATGAGGAAGAACAGCACCATACCCACGAACGCTCCGACGCGCGCTTTACTGAAGATCGTGCTGATCATGAAGCCATACGCCAGCACACTCAGACTGAACAGGAAGAAGAAGAGGAAGATCAGCACCACGGAGCTGTTCGAGAAGAGGCCGGCCATGCCCATAAGCGCCTGCAGAATCGACCCAACGAACAGAATCAGGATGTACGTCATGTACCACGACACGACAATGGCCTTCTCCTTGACTCCGAGGATCTTCATGTACTCGCGTAACCGCAGCTCCTTCTCCTGAATAAGCACCACCAAAATCCGCGAAATGGAGTACAGGTACGACAAGATGAACACGATCGCGAACACATCCGACACTTGGTCGTAGAACGGGGAGCTGATGTACGCTTCAATTGGGAAGGGCGTCACCGATGCGCCCAGATACGGCTGCGGCGCCTGCCGAAGCGGCTTCAGCAGCGCCTCCAACGTCTCGTTCGTGAAAAACTCCTTGACCCTCGAGAACGTCGCGTCAGCCCCTGCAATGTTCTGAATAGCGTAGTCGATGATCACGTCGTTGTCAAGCGACGACAGCAGCGCGTCGTCCAGTTCTGCAGACGCTTCAGCCGTCGTCTGCGGGCGTTGGCACACACCCGTCGTCGTCTTGGTGGTCGGGTCCCACTCGGGCATACACGCCACAAACCTCGTCACCAGCGTCTGCAGCGTCATGAAGCCCGTGATCGTGTATCTCGTGTAGTAATCCGTGCTAATATCCTTCTGGAAGGGCGAGAGCTGCGGTGGGTCTCCACCCGTTCTCGGGACGAGTCCAATGGCTCCACGTCGACCGAGTGTCGAGTTCAACCTCACCGTGTACTCAATGTCCTGGAAGGAGCCGATGTTGTTATCGTCTGGGTACGAGTCGAACACAATTCCGCCGTAGATATGGGGATTCTCCTGGCTCGACGCGTAGTCGTTGCCACTAACGTAGTCCTCGAGCGCCTCCTCCGTGTCGAAGAACTGGACGCTCTCCATCAACGACGGGAACACGGCCGACGCGGACGTGTTGCGTAGATTCAGTCTCGGGTACCACAGCTCCATCGTCTGCATGAAGTAGTCCCGCGTGAACGTGTTGTCCGGCGCAATAGCGATTTTGTATGGCGACACTTTGCCCGCGCAGGAGGTGGGCACGGCGTAGTCCGAAGTAGGGTCGATATCCACCAACCCGCGAGCTGTGACGCCCGTAGTACAGTTCGCCAGGTCTGAAGAGGACAGTTCGTCCATCTTCATGCCGTTGGAGATCGACAGACTGCCCATGTAGAGTAGAATGCCCCACAGCGACGTCTCGTGCATAGTAAACTTGGGTAGAACGGCGGGGAGACCGGTGACCGTCGTACCCGACGTCTGGAACAAGTTGTAGGACGTTCCGAGCGTGTCGTCGTCGGTGATGCTGCTGTCGTCGCTCCAGCCCTGGGGCACGCTCACGTCGTCCACGAGGGACTTGAGCAGCCCCATGATGAGGATGAAGACGCAGGGCAGCGCCACCTCCATGAACGTGGCCACGGGGTGGCGCCGCTTGAGCGTCCAGTTCTTCCACAGCAGCGTGCGGATGAAGAGCCACGTGGTGCGGCGCTCGGCCAGCGGCGGCGGGCTCGAGGAGG
>JAIKVE010001734.1:0-10551 GCA_024679115.1 Phytophthora pistaciae
CTACCCGCAGCTCTCGGCGGTGCTCGAGTGCGCCGACGCTGCGCACGGACTCAACGGCCACGTCATCTCCGACGGAGGCTGCACGTGCCCCGGAGACGTGGCCAAGGCCTTTGGCGCTGGGGCGGACTTTGTCATGCTCGGAGGCATGCTCGCCGGCCACGACGAGAGCGGCGGCGACAAGATCGAGATCAACGGCCAGCTGTTCAAGAAGTTCTACGGCATGAGCTCGTCCGAGGCCATGAAGAAGCACAACGGCGGAGTGGCCGAGTACCGCGCTTCCGAGGGCAAGAGTGTGACGGTGCCGTACCGTGGCGCTGTTGCCTCGACCTGTAAGGAGATCCTCGGCGGTGTGCGCTCGACTTGCACCTACGTGGGAGCCAGCAAGCTGAAGGAAATCAGCAAGGTACCACAAAACGCAACAGCGACGCCCCCACGTCGTATTTCTGATCTAACCATTGGTCGTGATTACTTTTTTCTCTATTGAACAGCGCACGACCTTCATTCGAGTTTCGCAGCAGCTGAACGAGGTCTTCGGCCGAGCTCCTAATGAGCAGGAGGAGCAGGTGTCGAAGAAACAGAAGACCGGGTAAGCGGGAAAATGTTCCTGGGCTCTCGTTGTAGCGTCGACTCCGCGTCCCTATCGGCGATGTTATCCTCAGTTTTTCGGCCCTTAGATGACCCTCGTCATGTGGGCAGCCCCTATTCGATGCAACCAAAATATAAGGCCAACCCTTTTAGAGATATGACGTTGTTGCTTGCTGCTCTTCCGCTTGACTTTCGGAGAGACTTATCGATCGGCGCGACTCGCGAGTCCAGCATATTGCGTGTTGTGGTCGCTACCTACGTGCATGCCCGAGATTGCCGGCTCTACCCAGACAGTTTGAAGTGGAAGCTCCACGAAAATAAATTCCTCAACGAGAATAAGTCTACTTTAAGATGAGTGTTTGCTTTGTCGTTTTCCTGCTACATAACGTTATACAGTGTGCATTGAGTCTCGGTTGCCGTAGAGGGGTTAATAAGTAATGAGATTGTTATAGGGGATGCATCTGATGCCGTTCCAATGTAGTGGTGTGCAGGACTGTATTATGAGATTCCAAGCGATTTGATAGACACCGTACAGATGAGCTTATGGATATCGTTAGTTAGCACTATTATAATAATGCTGTACTAGTTCGAGAGCACCTGTCTGTCAAGCTATGGGACTACTTGCAAGAACAATTTTCGCCGGAGGAGGAACCATCCCAACACCGTTTATCAATTAGGCTCAGTCTACAGCGATATCAGGACTGTATAGTTTAAACAAACGTAAATAGAGCACCTTTTAACATCATTATAATAGATTGCCCCGGGCAGGGTTTCTGGAGCGCGCATTGAGTTAGGTACACTTGGGATACTGTTTGTTTATGAACGTCACTTGCATCTGTGTTTACGATCGGGCCACCAATCACACCAAAGAGTTTTACTTTTACTCTTGGTGGGACCAAGAATAAGTCGTACAACTCATCTCTTTTTGTGGCAAATATTTTCGTAATCTACATCGTATAATAGAACGACTTTTGCTGAAAGTATCCAAGTCCTAACGATGGGAATCTTGAAAACCAGTCAGTCGAATAGGGCATGATACATAACCTAGTTACTTTTCATTGTATATACAAAGTATATACAATTTTTAAAATATTGTATGTTACGGCTTAAACAACGTACTCTTTCCTTTTTTTCTCTGCTTATAAGTGATAATTTGGGCAACATGCGCCTTTTTTTTAGGAATCGCTGGCCTGACGTCCATGCTTTGTTTTGGGAGTTTGCCATCTCTGACATTGTTACTAAGTGTCTTTGTTGGCATCCTCACACGATGTACATGATTACGATCACCGGTACCGTAAGCGCATACGCAACGATCGGGACATCATAATTTCTCGCTCTTCAGTTTCCAATTCGAGCTGAAGACCATCATTGACATCAGGTAGACGAAGAATCATGCACATACACCGCATCGTGCTGCTACTTGTGGTTGCCATCCTGGCAGGCGCCCATCCTGTCTCTACTTTTGAGCAACCTCAACGAGCCATCCAGTCGGAGACAACTAAACTCAGCACACCTGCTTCTCCTAGTTCAGTCAACGGTGGAAAGAAGATTCCTTCGACACCTCGGGTCTTGAGAGCTAGCTATGTCCAAAGTACAGATCAAGACAGCCGTACCGACGCCTCAGTGCACGAGACCAGGTTTGCCATATCCGACCTGTCAAGTGGAGTGTCAAAGATCGCACATTTGGCGTCAAGGCTTAGTCCAATCACGCCAAAGCTGGCGTTCAGACTGTGGCTGGAGGCCGGCACGAGTCCCAAGATCCTTTTCAAGCAGCTAAATATCAAGCAGCTCATTAGCTCAGGAGGGAAACTCGACGATAACCCGACGCTGCTGGAGTGGCTCCGATATGCAGTGGCTTACAAGACGAGATATCCCACAGGTCGCTCCTTTCAAGACGGCGAGATATACCTGATGCTGGCGAAGAGGATGCCGGAAGCTGAGGTAGCGACGTTTTTCCAGTCCTTAAAGGGTAGGTCGGATCTGAAGACGCTAGGCGAGACTCTCCAGAACACACAGTACTATGCGTGGTGGAAGACGGGTATGGAGCCAAACAACGTCGAGAAGATGTTGGGGATTGCCGACTCGACGAAGACGTTCAACCCGAAGTACTCCATTTATTTGGGCTACGTCCAGGTGTGGCTAGGCAATAGCAGGATAGTACTTTGATAGCTGATTAGGAGTAGTGTTTCGCACAAACGCTAGCCGTATCCTCAAGACAAGCCTTCGCATATTATTTGCTTGTGTGTTCAATCTGGCTAACAAGGTTGCGGAGTTAGACAGTATGCGGAACACGCCCTAGCCGCTTCATCTTGAAGCTTTTTAGTTGCCGAAAGCTGACTGGTATGAGAAGTTTCTCTTCTCTTCAAATCAAGATATCTTTATTCCAGGGCTTACTCTACGTTTAACACGGACCTGACAACCAGTATGGGGGGGGGGGTCATTAACTTGAGCGCTAGTGATCGAGCAGCAAAGATACAAGTATAGAAAAATAGATCTCCGTGAAGGCGGAAGCAGAAGCCTTTTCATGTTACTAATTTGGTATCAAGCATATATAGGTGTTTTGTACAAGCGTAGCGGTGGAAAACCCATTTTTCGAGAGAAGAAGTGAGCCACGTTTTCAAGCCCGAACTCGACACCACAACAAACCACGGCTTTGCACTAGGCTTTGCCTGGCCAGCAGTAGGCAGCTTAGTTTTATTTTTAGGGGGCGGCGTTCCTCAGCTACCTAGCTTGCATGCAGGCCAACTAGCTGGCCGACTATAAGACCCACCACACCACTCCCGGGGCTGCCTCGCACGGATTCAATGCGAACCCGCTGCGAGGCATGCCTTCGGTGATCTAAGGACGTTGCCTTTTGCCCCAAACGTGTTCACGGAGAAGGTTTGAAAAAGAAAAACTTGCTGGTGAAGTGCTAATTGACTGAACATACCATTATTGCGCTTGCGACTAGGCAAGATGCTTGTCTACAAACACATTTGTGTTCTTGAAAGGAGTAACATAATAATAAAAATGATGAAAAGGTTGTTGGGTGCTGCCAAATTCGGGCTATAGAAGACGATACTTCACGCCTCTTAGTTTGCAGTAGGTTTGCATTCGAGTGATAAACACAATTCAAAGACAATAAATTATGGCTTGCCGCAATCAAGTCCCGCGTTTTTTTGGTAAGATTGTGCCATGAGACAGGGCCCCTCGCTTCAACTTAGTTCGCACACCGAAATGAATCAAGTCTTGAGAAAACAAAACGTCTAGGTGTTGTTATCAGTCGATTAAGTCGATACCATCGAGTGCAGTTATCGATCCAGGACGTTGGTGAAGGTTAGTGAGAATAGTACCCCCGGTACGGCTAAAATAGTTTTACCACTTAAACGAGGTACGAAGCGCAATTTAATTCGATGCTTCATTAAAAGTACTTTCTAAAAAAGAACATGTATGACAGTAGGCACTTTGTCGAAAATAAGGGCAAAAAGAATTGATTTCTTGGCGTATTTTACCGTATAGTACGCATATATTCATACTCCCGACGCTAGAGAAGGCTTCGAGGAAATTGTTAGTGTATTGTCCAGGAAAGCTTCATGCAATGTTGCTGTGTCCTAACTGAAGCATTTCGGTGCTCGAAGTTGAAGTGTGTGCCTCATTGCGCGTTTATGCGGTGCCTGATTGAGACCATGCACTGGTTGAAGTGGAGGTCAGGTAGCGAAATGGAGCACAACGCACTGCTGCCAGACTCAGCACTGGTAGTCCTCCATCCACTCTGGTAGGATTTATCTCCTCTACTTCAAAGCCAACATCGCTACTCTTATTAGCGGGTGGAGTTATCGCTGAGCTACATCCAACAACACGATTGCTTGACCCCGGCAGAAAAGAACCGGCACCGCGACTTGCGCGTTTAGTACCCGCCGTCGATTAGCCTCCACTGTACGCGCAATCGAAGTCTCCGGATTGCTCGCATACGCGAGCTACCGGGCAGCGCCGCCACATAGAACCCCTGCCTTCTGCCTCGAACCATCAGCCTTCATAAGCTCATTCTGAAATCGGCTCGCTCTGGAGCACGTCCAACGTCCAACAACAACAACAGCAAGTGCACACGTCTGCTTGGGACAGCACCTTCAACTTCCATGTCGGCAACCCTGCCCGCCCTCAGCCTCGAGTCGGGCGAGAGCATGCTCGCGCAGGGCCCTGAGGAGCTCAACCGCTTCATGGCTTCGACGCTTGAGCCCACGATCGGCAGCGAGATGCCGCAGCTCGAGGTGCGCTACAAGAATTTGTCGGTGACGGCCGACATCACGATCACGGAGGACGTCACGGCCAAGTCGGAGATCCCGACGCTTTTCAACACGGTGGCCAAGGCGTTCGCGCGGGTATCGCCCATGCGGCGCGTGGTCCGCAAGGAGATCATCAAGAACGCCAGCGGCTTGTTCAAGCCGGGCACCATCACACTCGTGCTGGGGCAGCCCGGATCCGGCAAGTCGGCCTTGATGAAGATGCTGTCGGGCCAGTTCCCAGTAGAGAGCAACATATCGGTGGAGGGCGAGATCACGTACAACGGCGTGCCTCAGAAGGAGATCATCGATCGCGTGCCCCAGTTCGTGGAATACGTGCCGCAGACGGACCGACATTTCGCCACGCTGACAACGCGCGAGACGCTGGAGTACGCGCACAAGTTCGTGGGTGGCGGTCTCGTTGAGAAGAGCGCGGAGACGTTCACCAAGGGCTCAGTCCAAGAGAACCTGGCAGCGTTGGAGGCGGCCAAGGCGTACTACAACAACTACCCAAACACCGTCATCGGCCAGCTCGGTCTTCAGGACTGCGAGAACACAGTCATCGGCAACGCGCTGGTCCGAGGCGTGTCGGGTGGCGAGCGCAAGCGAGTGACGACCGGCGAGATGGAGTTTGGCATGAAGTACGTGAGTCTCATGGACGAGATCAGCACTGGTCTCGACAGTGCGGCGACGTTCGATATCATCTGCACACAGCGCAACATTGCCAAGACGTTGCACAAGGCGGTGGCGATCTCGCTGCTTCAGCCGGCACCCGAGGTCTTCGCTCTGTTCGACTACGTGTTGATCATGAACGAGGGTGAAGTCATGTACCATGGCCCTCGTGACCAAGTGATCCCATACTTCGAGAGCCTCGCGTTTAAGTGTCCTCCGGACCGCGATATCGCCGACTACTTGCTGGATCTGGGTACACGCTGCAGCGTCAATACGAGATGGCGCTCCCTATCGGGTTGATCAAGCACCCGCGTGCTGCTTCTGAGTTCGCTGAGCACTTCGTCCAATCCCGCGTCTACGCTGATCTGGTTGGCATGATCGAGGCCCCGATGGAGCCGGAGCTAGAAAAGCACATGAGCGAGTACATGGACCCCGTGCCGGAGTTTCGTGAGGGGTTCTGGCAGAACACGGCGGCTCTGAGTGTTCGTCACATGACGATCTTGTGGAGGAACAAGGCGTACGTTGCCAGTCGAGTGGCCATGACGTGCATCATGGGCTTGATCTACGGCAGCACCTTCTACCAGGTCGACCCGACGAATGTGCAGGTGATGCTGGGTGTCATCTTCCAGGCCGTCATGTTCATGTCGTTGAGTCAAGGCTCGCAGATCCCCGTCTTCATGGAGGCTCGCGAGATCTTCTACAAGCAGCGCGGCGCCAACTTCTACCAAACGGCGTCGTACGTCATTGGTTATTCCATTGCGCTGATGCCTCCGTCGGTTTTCGAGATCCTCATCTTCGGCTCGCTCGTGTACTGGATGTGCGGGTTCGTGGCGAACGTCGGCGCGTACGTCATCTACTTGATCCTGCTGGTGCTGACCAACCTGGTCTTGTCGACGTGGTTCTTCGCTCTGACGGCCATGTGCCCCAACTTGGACATCGCCAAGCCCATGTCGTCCTTCTCGATCGTCTTCATCATCATCTTCGCCGGCTTCGTGCAGCCCAAGAGCCAAATTCCAGGCTACCTCGTTTGGTTGTATTGGTTGAATCCGATCGCTTGGTGCATGCGCGCGCTGTCGGTGAACGAGTATCGGTCGTCCAAGTACAATGTGTGCGAATACGGAGGCGTCGACTACTGCTCCAAGTTCAACATGAACATGGGCGAGTACTACCTGGACCAGTTCGGTGTACCGTCGAGCAAGACGTGGCTCTGGACGGCTGCTATCTTCTTGATCGTCTTCTACGTGTTGTTGCTGGCTCTGAGTACGTATCTCCTCGAGTACCGTCGATACTTGGCGCCTACGAACATTCAACTTCTACCCAAGGAGATTGAGGATGAAGCTCAGGACGTCTACGCGCTGGCCACGACGCCCAAGCACTCGGACGATACCAACTCGGACACGTCTCACGATGACGTGATGGTGGACGTTCCTCGCCGTGAGAAGAACTTCGTCCCCGTCACCATCGCGTTCACCGACTTGTGGTACACGGTCCCCGACCCGACGAACCCGAAGGAGGGCCTCGACTTACTTAAGGGCATCAATGGCTACGCCACGCCTGGCACCTTGACGGCGTTGATGAGCTCCACTGGCGCTGGCAAGACGACGCTCATGGACGTGATCGCTGGGCGTAAGACGGAGGGCACGATCCAGGGCAGGATCTACTTGAACGGGTATGAGGTCAACGACCTGGCCATTCGTCGAGCAACCGGGTACTGCGAGCAGATGGACATCCACTCGGAAGCGTCCACAATGCGTGAGGCGTTGACGTTCAGCGCCTTCCTGCGCCAGGACAGCAGCGTTCCCGATAGTAAGAAGTACGACACTGTGGACGAACGCCTCGACCTGCTGGACATGCACGACATTGCCGACCAAATTGTGCGCGGCAGCTCTCAGGAGCAGATGAAGCGACTGACGATCGGCGTGGAGCTGGCTGCGCAGCCGAGTATTTTGTTCCTGGACGAGCCCACGAGTGGCCTGGACGCTCACTCGGCGAAGGTGATCATGGACGGAGTGCGCAAAGTGGCAGACAGCGGGCGGACCATCGTGTGTACGATCCACCAGCCGTCGTCTGACGTCTTCTTCCTGTTCGACCACCTGATCCTGCTCAAGCGCGGAGGCCAGTCGGTGTTTGTCGGAGAGTTGGGCGAAAGATGCCAGAAGCTGGTCAAGTATCTGGAGGCGATCCCTGGTGTGAAGCCCTGCCCACCGAAGCATAACCCCGCGACGTGGATGCTCGAGGTGATCGGCGCCGGCGTGAGCAGCGGTCGCGCCCGAGACCTTGACTTTGTGGACATTTTCTCCAAGAGCGAGGAGAAGCGCTCGATGGACGACATGCTGCAGCAGCCTGGCATCACGACAGTGTCCCCGGACTGGCCGGAGGTGACGTTCATGAAGAAGCGCGCGTCCAAGGGCTCGACCCAGCTGTACTTCCTCATGAAGCGCTTCTTCGCACTGTATTGGCGCACACCGGCGTTCAACTTGACTCGATTCGCCATCGTGCTGGGCGTTGCTATCATCTGCGGCTTGGCCTTCCTCAGTGTGGACTACTCGACGTACAGCGGCCTCATGGGCGGCGTCGGTCTGGTGTTCATGTCGACGCTGTTCATGGCTATGGCTGGATTCATGGGAACTCTCCCGGTGTACTCCAACGACCGCGCCGCATTCTACCGGGAGCGCGCATCGCAGTGTTATAACTCGCTCTGGTACTTCGTGGCCACGACCGTGGTGGAGATCCCGTACGTCTTCGGCCAGTGTTTGCTGTTCACGGTCATCTTCTACCCCATGGTTGGCTTCCAAGGTTTCGCCACGGCGGTGCTCTACTGGGTGCACGTGTCGCTCTTCGTGCTGGGCCAAATGTACTTCGCTCAGCTGCTGATCCACGCGTTCCCGAGCATCGAAGTGGCTGCGGTCATGGGCGCGCTCATCAACTCGATCTTCCTGCTGTTCGCGGGCTTCAACCCGCCGTCGTCGTCCATCCCCGAGGGCTACAAGTGGCTCTACACGATCGTGCCCCAGCGGTTCAGCGTCGCCATCTTGACGGCGATTGTCTTCTGCGACTGCCCCCAGGAGCCCACGTGGAATGAATCGCTGAATCAGTACGAGAACATCGGCTCAAACCTCGGCTGCCAGCCGCTGACCGAGGCCCCGATCACGGTGTCGCACACGACCGTGAAGGGCTTCATTGAGGGGACGTTCAGCTACAACTACGACGACCGCTGGTCCAACTTCGGCTACGTGTTCGCGGCCATCTTCATCTTCCGCGTGCTGTCGATGCTGTCGCTGCGCTACATCAACCACACGAAGAGATAGAGGACGGGAGGTCAGTTTTAGTGGTCTATTTTTTTTAGTTGGCGCACATTGCAAAGTTTTTATAACATCATAAAAAAGTAAATATATATGACTCGTACGATCAAGATTCATACACTTCCATTTTTTCGAATGGCTACAGTAGACATCCTTACGATAGCAAGTAACAATACTAGTAGTTATTTGATCTAAGTTATGATGCAGGTTAATTTCTTCCCTTGAGGAAGAGGAATTTGCCGGTGGACAAGTAAATTGAATTGACGGCGGTGTCTCCGTCAGTACTACTGTAATCTCAAAGTACGATTCTGCTATTGCCTAGCCACACCTGAACGTAGCCCAAATAAATGGAGTACTTTGGGTCGAACACCTTCATCGATTCAGTAATCCCCAACATTTTCTCGACGTTCTTTGGCTCCATACCCGTCTTCCACCACGCATAGTACTGTGTGTTCTGGAGAGTCTCACCCAGCGTCTTCAGATCCGACCTACCCTTCAACGACTGGAAAAACGTCGCTACCTCAGCTTCTGCAACCTCTTCGCCAGCATCAGGTAGATCTCGCCGTCTTGAAACGAATGACCTCCGGGATGTCTCGCCTTGTAAGCCACTGCATATCGGAGCCACTCCAGCAACGTCGGATTATCGTCGAGCTTCGCTCCTGACCTTATGAGTTGCTTCATATTTAGCTGCTTGAAAAGGATCTTGGGACTCGTGCCGGCCTCCAGCCACAGTCGAAACGCGAGCTGCTCCATGCTTAGGCTAAGCTTTGACGCCAAATTCGCAAGTTTTGACACTCCACTTGACAGGTCGGGTATCCCCAGTCTCGCTTCGTCATCTTCCACCAGTGTACTGAGCTGAGGTCTTGTCTTCGAGCCCATGGCTGATTTGTATTGGTCAAATGTAGCGGCGAAGGCGGCGGTTGTCAAGGTTGTAAGCGTGAACAGCAGTACGATGCGCATGATTCTCCGACTTCCGCTGGAGGACTTCAGCCCAAATTGTAAAGTAAGGAGAGACGACACGAGCATATGCTGTCTATAATCATTTCTTGCGCCGTTTTGTGCTTATAATCGTCTATTGCGTGAAAATTTAGAGATCTTCGGTGTGATGTGCAACATTTCCAGAGTATGGCCACCGCCTGCTTCTACCTCTTAGTCTCGCAAGGATCAAAGTGAATAAAATGCCGATGGGGTTATACCGAGCTAGGCTTAAAAATAAATAAATAAATACTTTCTCCTTGTGGCAGGGAGTCACTTTCAGTGATTATACCGCTGACTGTAGCGACGTTAGAAAGGATTCCACTGCTGTAGCAGCTTAATAAGTACCGATTAACAGTATCAGATCCATTTGAAGCTAGTGATGATTATTCAGAAATACTCTGACTGATACGTGCATACTTGTACAGCGTTTAAGCCTTAAAATTAGTAAAATGATCCATTGAGGAGTGCCTACGTCATTTCTTACTTTGACTCAGACAACCACTAACTATTTTTCTTTGTATTTGAATGAAGGTGCATTGTTGCAACTGTACTTTAATTTCCATGCTTAGATACTGTATCACCTATTAACCGTACCGTATTGCTCCTGTCCTAAGAGAACTCGTTTCCTAAGCGAACTTTTGTTTTGGCCAATAGGGACGCATTATTTTTAGCATATGTTTGGGATGGCAATAACCTAAATCTGAGCCCCGAGCGACTAATTATAGGCTTGCTGTAGCGGGATGCTATCGCATCTC
>JAIKVE010001735.1:0-10549 GCA_024679115.1 Phytophthora pistaciae
CCGGCTTGGGAGACGCCCCGCCAGTTGGCGGGCGCTGGCTGCGTCATGGAGGGCGGCGAGGAGGTGGCGGGCGCGGTGCTACGCGGAGACTTGGGTCGTAATGGAGCTTTGGTGGATTTTTGTATGGCGTTCTGTATGAAAGTATTTTGACCAATGGTTATGAGTAGTGACAGGGCTATCGACCAATGAAACACCGAATAAGAAAAGGACACAGGCGCGGGTACATTGGCAGGATACGGGTTACATGTTGAAGCTGGCTGGTCACGGTGTGCAACTTGCTGTTCAGGGTCGGGGTATGTACATGCTGCTGCTGCTGTTGCAGCAGCTCAGGCGATGGCGGGGAATTTGCAGATTGGACACAACGCCTTCTCCTGTAGCCACGGGTCGATGCACTCCGGGTGGAACCGATGGAAGCACGGCATCATCCGCACGCGGCCGCCCAGCTTGAAGGCGCTCAGACACACCGTGCAGCTCGCGTTCTCGGAGGCCTGCAACATGCCCTCGCTGCGGCAGTAAGCAGCAGCATCGTCACCACCAGTATGTTAGCACCAGTACTTCAACAGACCAACTATGGTCAGCCTGTCAACGATAGAGAGAGTGATCGGCTACGTACGTCACCGCGACAATAGGCAGCTGCTGGATCTGCTGCGGCGTGGCGCCTTCGTGCCTGCGCTCGTTGAGCGCCTCGAGGCGCATGAGGCGCTCGTAGTCGTTGCTGTCAAAGTCGCGGTTGCTCAGCAGCAGCTGCAGCATCTCGCCGTCCAGCTGCTCGTACAGCGCGCGGCTCATCTGCATGACGCCGCGCGGAGCTTGTCGCCGCCGCCGCTGCTGTTGGTTCTGCGTCTGGTCGCGCTTGGCGCCGAGAATGATCAGCTCCAGCAGCGAGATGATGGCGTACATGACGACAGGAAGGCCGACTGCGACGGTAGCCGCATACCAGAGATACAAACGGAAGGCGGATTAGACGACCACGACCACGCTGCAGCCTTCGTGTCTACAGTATTGTAACGTACAGGCCACCGCGAGCGGGAAGAGCGCCTGAGGCAGGTACATGGCGAGGAAGCCGATCGCGGCTCCTAAGCCGCCCATTGCGAGGAGCACGAGCGCCGCCATGTTCTTGTCGGGGTGCAGGCCGAAGCAAGCTGTGCCAAGCTGTGTGCCCTTATTGCGAGTGTACCCCCCAGGGGTACACGAACGAAAGGCACGTCGCCCGTTTGTACCCCCACTCACGATTGGTGCAAACTCCGCCTTTTCTGCCAATCGCCGAGTCGCATGCAGGGATGCGCACCCTTCGCCCGATCTATGCGCGCAGACTTTCAGTCCAGGCGGGGGGAGAACGCCCAGACTCAAACACAGAGTCACCGAGGGAGGGAAGAAGCCGTCGACCGACTGACCGACTGCCGCGTGCTCCCTGCGCCCTAGACACGCTTTCGCCATGAGTGACAACAAGGAGTACAAGCTGGTACGTACGCGCGCAGTAGATCGCCCTCTCCTCATGCAATAGAGCGGGGTAGAACAGAGTAGAGCGTCGGTGGAGGGAGAACGGAGACGCTCGCTCGTTCCCTTGTCCCTCGCCGCCTCTCTCTCTCCGCTCCCCCCTGAGCACGTGCGGGTTACGCTGACTGTGGTGCTTTATGTATGTTTATGACTGCAGGTGGTGCTGGGCAGCGGTGGCGTGGGTAAATCCGCGCTGACCATCCGCCTCGTGACCGACAACTTCCTGGAGGACTATGACCCGACCATCGGTAAATCGAATTGTTTTTTTTTTATTCTATCGGTGGGTGAAATAAATAATTAATGCTCACATAACTCGGCGTGGTGTTATGCAGAGGACAGCTACAGGAAGCAGACGACCATCGACAACAGTCCCGCCCTGCTGGACATTCTGGATACGGCCGGGCAGGAAGAGTACACGTCCATGCAGGACCAGGTACGCGGGTCACAGGCAGAAAAAAATATTTTATTTTATGGACAAAATGCTGACGTGGATATTATTTTTATTGTTTTGTAGTGGATGCGCGAGGGCAAAGGCTTCCTGCTGGTGTACAGCGTGACCAGTCGCAGCTCGTTCGACGACATCGCCGCCTTCAAGGACAAGATCCTGCGTGCCAAGGACGTGGACAACGTGCCCATCGTGCTGGTCGGCAACAAGTGCGACCTGGAGGCCCAGCGACAGGTGGCCGCTAATGAAGGCAAGGAGCTCGCGCGCCAGTGGGGCTGCTCGTTCATGGAGACGAGTGCCAAGGAGAGAGTACGTGGGAGGTTCTCTGCAGAAGAGTGGGCTGAAGCTGACAATCTTCATGTCGTGTTGCGCCGTAGATATTGAATGAGGAGTGCTTCTACCAGGTGGTGCGCGAGATCAGGAAAGCCGAGCGCCCTGTGCGCGTGGAGCGACCTCAACCTACGCAGAAGCCGCAGAAGAAGTCGGGGTTCAAGTGCACCATCCTATAGAAGCGCACGGAGCTCTCAAGCTCTTGTCACGTTGCCTCCATGGCGCGCGGGGTCGTTGGGCACCGCTCTTCTCGTCGCAACGTTATGCTGCTTACATACAACAGTCAGTTTAGCCCACTTCTGAATCCATTTAGCCGCTCGCCCCGCTCACTCACTTGGCCTGGTTTCTGCCTCACGGGCACTCACCCGCGCTTTGCACTCGCTTGACGTATTCGTTCGCTGTCCCCTACGTGCGTGGAGTACCGTGTCCGTAGAGTGGTGCCCGATTGGTATCAAACACTTCCGCGATAATAAATGAAAAAAAAGACAAGAAACAACACCCACCTTCCTCTTGTCGTCGTTGCCGAAACAAACAAATTGAAGATCATGGATAGGCTTTCAAGACAAAACGGCGGTAATTTTTATAATGCAGGTTGCTCCCGCTCAGTCGGTTGCTTTAATCCACCTTGGCAGAAGAGCACTATCATAGGAAGGACGTCATAATTGTAGACAGCCTGCAAGGTATCAGTCAACCTCGCTCACCACCCACCACAACAAACGTTACTCCATCACACGAGAGAGTCTTTGCAGCCCACTCCCAGATGTGTAAACAGAAGTGATCGGGCTCACCCCGCGAGCCCAATTCACTTCAGCACGGACAGAGGCGCTCTCAACGAGAGTGCTCAGCGCATCGCTCCATTCACGACGAAATGCCCGTCTGATATCTCACGCGGTAGTTGACAATGTTCGCGGGCGCGTTATCCATGTACTGCACCAGCCACGACACCATTTCGGCCTCCGAAGACCCAAAATCATCGCGGAAGATGCGAAGTACACGCGGCAGCACGATTTCGCCGGCACGCTCGTCCACCTCCACCAGCCGCTCGCAGAACTTCTCGGCCTGCTCCTCCAAGTCCGTGTCCGTGCGACCAGGCTTGAGAATAGGAACGTCTTCAGCAGTCGGGAGGGGCTCCGCGCAGTCGATCAGCACCAGCAGTGAGCGTGGGTCACGGATGTGCAGCCGGAACTGCAGCTTCGGGTCCTGGGCCTGAAGCTGGCGCTCCCAGTAATTTGACGGCGGCTTCCGGTTGCAGCGCAGGATTCCGTGCTTGATGTCACCCAAAGTAAATTCTAGTCCTCCGATCGTGTAAGCAACATCCCGCTCGAACGCCTTGTACTGTCCGATGTTCTGCGGCACACCAAACTCCACGAGACCGTGAAGCACCATCGCGTTGTAAATATTGATAAAGAAGGGCTGACGCTCGTGCTTGGGCAGACTTCCGACATCAACCTTCTGCAACTTCGACGCCAGCTTCAGGAACCGACGGTACTTCTGGCACAACGGCGCATCGAAATACTCCGTGGCGCTACTTCCAGAGACCGAAACGTGATTAGGAAGGCTAAAGCCAGTGGCAATACCTCGCGGGAACGACTTGAGAGCGTGGAGCTCAGCAATAGCCTCACGGACGCGGAGACACACCTCCATGGGTCCTTGCTGGACATCGTCGACGCAAACATACTTCATGTTCAGCGGAACGAACAGCTCATCCACTTGGAAACGCAGGTACGTGCCGCTCGAGGCCAGGTCCGGGTGTGTGGTGTCCTCAGCGAACACAACGTTCAGCACCTGCGTCTTGAGAAGCTCAGCCAGGATTTTCGCTGCCTGCTCGTCCGTCTTGTTGAATTTAGACTTCAGCACACGGACAAGTTCATCCGCTGCGACGCACGCCGTGTAGGTGGTGAATAATCCAACACGAACATCGCCAATGGTCACTTGCGCGCGCAGCTTGTCCGCAAAGTTATCCTCCACGTAACCAGGAGAGTCCACCGAAATCTTGGACAGGTCCGCGAACTGTTGCGGCCGCGCGTTCGAACCAGGAATCGAGTCGGGACCTAGACCGATGGCAACGCCAGCGAGTGCCGAGTTGCGTAAATCACCGTTGTTCACTCCAGCGTTGCTGGATCCATCGCTGCGAGTGGAAACAGGAGAACCCGAGTCAGGAGCCGAGTCACCAAAGCCGCTAGTCGGAGTTTCGCTGCTGCTGTTGTGGTTGCGTCGACGCTGCGTCGGCGACACCGAGGGCGCCGGTGGGTTGCCTGCGCCCGCGCTGTACAGCGATGGCTGGTGCAGCTTGGCCTCCAGTTCCAGCGCCTCCTGGAACTCAGACACGTGCTCCGACAGGAAGGCCTGGATGGGGTTCTGCACGAACGGGAATCGGCAGATGTCTTCAATCGACGGGCGCTTGGACGCATCCTGCTGCAGCATGAGCTGCACAAGGAGACGCAGGTCGCGCGAGAACGACGGCAGGATCGGCGGAAACTCGCCCTTGCAGATCTTAGTGAAGATCTCCGGCAGCGTCGAAGCTTCGAACGGGCGGCGCAGCATGATCATTTCGTACAGGATGCAGCCGAGGGACCAGATGTCCGACTTCTTGCCGTACGGCTCGCCACGGCAAATTTCCGGAGACATGCTCTCCGGCGTGCCGCATGCCGTGTTGGCCGTGGCGTCTCCAGCCAGAGCCTTGGAGATACCGAAGTCGCCCAGCTTGACCACGTTCTTGTGCGTGAGGAAGACGTTCTGCGCCTTGAGGTCCCGGTGCAGCACGTTCTTGCCGTGGATGTACGCCACAGCCAGCACCAGCTGCGCGAACCAGCTCATGATCACAGGCTCCGGGAACGGGCCCATCTTCTCCCTCGCGCGCAGCTTGACCAGTTGGCGCAAGTTGCCGCCGTCCGAGTACTCCATGACGATGTTGAGCTCGTCGTCTGCCAGGAAGTGGTCGTAGAAGCGCACGATGTTGACGTGGTACAGCGACTTGAGCAGGATGACCTCGTTGTCGGCCTGCTTGCGGCCGTTCTCCGAGATCTGCGAGATGCGCACGCGCTTGACGGCCACGACGGCGCCGTCCAGCTTGCGGCGCGCCAGCACCACGGTGCCGTGCGTGCCTTTGCCGATAGTGCGGATGACCTCGATGTCCTGCCACATGCTCTTGTTGGACGTGCGCTCGAGGCGGCGGCTGAGCCACACGTGGCGCACGAGCGTCTTGGCCGTGTTGACCTGGATGGGCTTGATGAGGTAGTCCTTGGCGCCCTTGCTGAGGCACGAGGTGACCACGTCCATCTCCTCGTTGCTCGAGGTCATGACGATCGGGATGTGGCCCAGCGTGGCGCTGTGCTTCTGGATCTCGTCCAGCAGCTCGATGCCCGTCATCACGGGCAGCATCACGTCGCACAGCACGAGGTCGAACTTGGCGTGGTTGGCCACGAGCACGTCCAGCGCCTGCTGCCCGTTCTCCACCGCGAAGACCGTGTAGCGGCACGACTTGAGGATGTCGATGGTGGCCATGCGCGTGAACTCGTCGTCCTCGACGACCAGCACCGTCACTTCGGACGGGTCCATGGCTGCGGCGACTGGATCGGGTTGGGTTGGGCACTGACTGACTGGCGGACGGAGCTTGGGGCCTTGGGGCTACAGAGCGAAAAGAGGAGGCTGGAGAAGCTTTGGGCAGAGAGCGAGCGACGCTTCGGGGCGAGGAACGCGGCGCTGCCTTGGGCCTTCTTGGGGCTTACTCGGGACTCGCTGGCTTGTGCTTTCTTGCTGCGGAGCGCCGGATCCCGCAACGCGCTGCGATTGGTGCATAGTGAGTCGGGGGCTAGGGATGGATGAAAAAACCTGTTTATTCCGATTGTGAGTCACAGAGGACCAAGACTTGGGCATGAGGGCTGGGGAGGAAGCTTCAGGAGCTGTACTTTGCGCTGCTTTCTATCCATGTAAGACTTGGACTGGTGAGAGGAAAGGAACGTCAAGTTTGCGGGGATTTTGTTTAAATGATAGCATTCCCGTAGTTGAAGAAGCCCGCGATGGCCTATACGGATACCATCCTGCCGACTATCTATAATTTTTGGTGTGGAACGGCCCCGGCCCCGCTCATTGAAAGTGTGTGGCCAAACACGACAACTCAATACCCTTCAGCGCTTGCCATTAGCGTTCGCCCAGATGCTGCCAGCCTTTAGCGGCGACCAGCGAGGCTTGCCGGCCCCGCACACTGTGGATAGCGCACATCAGGCAGGCAGCTCTGCAGCGCTTCAAGGTCGGTCTCCCCGACGCAAATAATCAGATCCCTGCTCGGGTGCTTAGAGAGCGGCGCACCATAGTTGAGGCACGCGCGGCTGGTGAATGAATGCATCCGGGTTGCACACGCGAGGGTACCGAGGCCGCCGTGTTCAAGCGCGCTGTCTTGAAGTTTCGGCCACGTGTTTTGCCAGGCGGCAAGCGTGCCGAGCGAGCGCACACACGCTTGCCACGTCAAGATGACCGACTGCTTCGATCCCTGGCGATTGCCTGGATTTGCAGCTGCAGCTCGGTGTCCCAGCCGGCGCTGACCGCTTGCTTGCTTTCCCTGCATGGAGGTGCGTGTCATCACCTTGCTGACGCTGTTGATTTGGTGCAGTCAAACCTGTGTTTGTAGCGCTGCCGCATCGACAACGAGCAGCACACCACGGCCACCATTGGCAGTGCCAATTTGCCACCGATGCTGCTGCCACCGCCGTCGATTTAGGCTTGCGTCACCCTGGCAATAACATGGAGGTGCGCCCACGAGACCAAACCGCGCAAGTTGTGCCTTGCCAGGGTGCATTGTAGAGCACGCCTTCGACGCGCTTGCAGCTTTATAGAGACCGACGCCGTTTCATGCGGCTTGCTGAAGCTGCGGCTTCAACAATGGGTATATTTTTCTGCTTGGTGCAGTTTTCCCAGCGTTTCGACGCTCGTTTCAAAGACCTGCAGCTTCAACGTCATGCCGGTGGCCGATCCTGGCGCTGTGACAGCGCATTGTCAGGCATCCTCGGCACCGAAGCACCTCGGGGTGCACGAAAGTAGAGCTTGGGGTATTGTTTTTGATAAAAACAATAACCAACGCTGTAAGAAGAGATAGCACGTTTGTCAGCTCACTTTCGGGTCTCGATGCTAGCTGCGGGTTTTTGGCGATCGTTCGACAATGTACATAATCTACTGTACCGCACCACGAACGTGAATTCAGGACCAACGGTGGACAACAGGATATTATACGTATGCTGCGCTTCCCATAAAATAAAGGGTGGGTGTTGTGAACTGCTCAAGACAATAGCACTAGCGCCCTGAGGCGGTACATGTCTAATAAACTCCGTACAGTAGCTGCAGATCCAATCGTGTCAGATTTACTACACCGCGGGACTGATATCAACATATTGACGTACTATCAAATGCAACGTCAACTCGGCAGCTTATATAAAATGAACTTGCTGTCAAGCGTTGCAGCGCGCTCTATCCAGACACGACGGAGGATCGTATTAGCTGATGAGTTGCTAATGCACGGCCCCAAGCCCATTGATACAGTGTGGATGCTCATCATAAGTCTGCAGCGAGTCCGTTCAACGCGTTGTCATGGGTTTCACTGCTGGAGCATGGCTCCGAAGTCTAGCGCCAAGGTATGTTCTTAAAAGCAGAGTAGCTTCAAACTTTACCGACTGGAGATTTCAGGTTCCACGAGTACATCGACTTCATTCTACCTATGAAGTGACTGGGCAGAGTCACCTTTGGCGTCGCTTTTTTTAAGGTCTACATTGCTTTTCCAATTTGTCTCCCGTCTTGATCGCCTCTTGACCGAGTGGGCGGATCTACTCTCAAGACATGGCAAATTTGGCTGGCAGTTTTCCGATCTAACATCAGGAATTGTTAGACGACTTAATCGCACAAAATACAAGTACACGACACAGGGCAACACGGTATGCCGTCAAGAGTTGGATATAAAGGCTACCTATCAATATGTAGTCTTGACGTCATCGCGAGCTTTTCGAAGGGCTCTTTCCCGCGATTGTGGCTTATTGCTGTTCATGAGCTCATGCTCGCGGTCGTGGTGAGATGCATTGTGTTCGGTACTTTTGTGTTGGAACGATCACCACCTCCGCAACTGATATACGTTGTCGCTTACAGTGCGCACTGGTGCTGCCTCAACCCCAAGGCGCCGCTGAATAACGTGCCATCTCTTCTTACAGTGTTGGTTGTTGGTTTATCAAAACAATACCCCCAAGCTCTACTTTCGTGCACCCCGAGGTGCTTCGGTGCCGAGGATGCCTGACAATGCGCTGTCACGGCGCCAGGATCATGACGTTGAAGCTGCAGGTCTTTGAAACGAGCATCGAAACGCGGGGAAACTGCACCAAGCAGAAAAATACAGTACCCATTGTTGAAGCCGCAGCTTCAGCAGGCCGCATGAAACGGTGTCAGTCTCTATAAAGCGGCAAGCGTGTCGAAGGCGTGCATTTCGGCGAGATCTCAATAAAGAACCGGACAAGCGCGGCTTGCGCTAAGTTATTTGAGGGGCACCTCAGCGTTCTCGAGGGTCGGATACAAGCCAAAACGTGCAACAGTGCAACGAGGTGCGCTTTTGATGGCATCAATGGTCAATTGGCAATGCGGAGACGGCGGTATCAATGCGGGAGTGCTATCGTGGTCGTGACTCCTAAGGTTAAGAAATTTTCCCTCGTGTACAGATAACATTTGGTTGAGAGCATGCACTGAAGGCAGAACATTTTCTTAAAAGAATCTCTTGGCGATTGATACGATTAAGTTACATGTAGCTTGGCAAAGATAGTTTCGCCGCACCAGCTCATCCGGCGGCGATGTACGGATAGATAGTACTACCGAGGGGAAAGCCGCAAAAGTATCCGCACTTTAAAACGGCAACGGCCCGGGTATTATTGTTCGAAAAAGCGTTAGGCAATGTTTAACACCCCCCGGTCCAGGTCCGTCAGCGGCGGCTGAATAGCGAGCCCGAAACGCGGCGTGTCGAGGCGCCCGCCGTTGAGGCCCGTGAGCGCAAGAGCCTGCAGCGGTTAGACTGCCAGCCATGACCAGCCTCACGCGCGCGGGCATGTCCAGCGGCGGAGACTATCGCGCTTGGGCGGAGACCGGAGCCCGGGACAGGCGAGATCATGAAGCGGCGCCGCGCACTTCAACGTGCAGAATCCACTGTGAGGCTGCCGTTCAGCACGTTTTATCGGCGACGCGCCCTGATTGGCCGATTTCGGTGCAGCCAGCGCACCGTGGCGTCACCGCGGGTTCACCTAACGTCGGCCGTTTCGCCGGCCAGCCAATCCACGCGCGCCGAGCTAAAACGCGCGTGTTGCTCTCTTGCCTTCACTATGGGCACGCGCCCAAGGCGAACGGCCGTTACGCGCTTCTCCCCTAGCCGCGTGCGTCAGCGCGTAAATTACGGTAAGATTACCGGCGCTGCTTCGAAAATGCCCCTTCAGCGGCTGTAGTTTGCAGTGCCCACGAGATTTCACCCCTTGTCGACGCGCGGTTCAAGCCCGGCCCGCGCGTGGCTCTGCCGGCCAGCAGCGCGTGATCTTTATGCTGCATTAGTCCCCGTTTTGGCGGGTCGGGCGCGGTTTTTAGCGGCGCCAGTCGCACTATAAGCCCGGGTAAAAGGGCGGTGATGCTGCAGATGGGACCGGCGCGGCGTTGCCTTGCAGTTGGGCGGAGCATCCCTGCTTTTAGCGGCCGAATTAGCGCGGCATACTGAGCGCGAGACACCCGCGAACCTCAACCGCCGACTGTTTGACAACCCAGCCGAATTACCCTACTTTTTGTGGCGCGCGCCGGCGAATTAGCGCCCCCACCTTCTTATCGCCCTCGACGCGTCCGCGTTCCATCCTTTCCTCCCACGAGCGTGCTAACTAGGGCTCTCCAGCGGCCACCGCGCCGCTTTCGCCTATCGCGACTTCATTGTTGAATTCACCGCCTTGAGCTGAGCCCGAGCCCCCGTCAACGGTAATTTACCGCACGCCGTTTCGCCCGTTTCTGTCTGTGCGGCGCCTTCCAGCTGGTGTCGCCAAGAAATTACGAGAACCAAGGCCAGCTCGTTGACGCTCGTGTGCCTCCGGAGATCCACACTTCCGCTTTTTCTGTGTGCCGGTAACCGCCTTCAACCAGCACGCGGCAATCTCCAAACTCCCTACTCCGTAGCAAGCGGACTCGCATAGCAACATGAGCGCCACCGTCGTGCAGTACCCCGTGACCCCTCGCGCGCCTCGCTCCCGGCTCGCCGACGAGGTCTCGGCCGCCAAGAAGCGCGGC
>JAIKVE010001736.1:0-10546 GCA_024679115.1 Phytophthora pistaciae
CATGGCGCTCGCGGGCGCCGCAGAGGCGGAGGACGCCGCCGAGCGCCGCATCGCGTCACGGATGCCCATTATTGTTCAATTGTGCACGAATTTGTGAATTGGACAGTCTTATTTGCGATTTGTGGCAGAGGGTGTGATTTTGGGTAGACTATATTGTGTAGCACTGTACAGGTTGCAGTTGTCGATGTTGCATTGCTCTTTTTGATCTTTTTATCGTTTTTAGTACAGACCGGGGCGTCAATAAGGAACGCCTGATATATAACAAGTTTCAAGTCGTATGAGCCAATTAGAGGGCATAAAATGCCAGCGAAGTGGTAAACTACTGGATTTAGTTAAGTATGTCACTGATCTGTGTTCGGTCCACATACAATCCGGCTTGAGTCACCCGTCGCGCGTGAAGCGAGGGCGCTCGGACATGGGGATGCGGAGTGCTTCGGCGTACAGCCGGCCAAGGATCATCAGCATTCGCCCAGACATCGGCACGTGCTCCTGCTCGGCGTACAGCACCATCTCGACGAGACAGGAGTCCAGCGCCACCATCGAGGCGCGGGGCACCTTCTTGCGGCAGCGAAAGTCGACCGCAATGCGCTTGAGCGAGCTCTCGCTGTCGAGGATCCTCTTGACCGATGACTCGCCCGGCGCTTTCTCCAGCGCAAACGTCTCGCGGGCCCATTCGCCTAGCGTGGCGAGGCTCCACGAAGGATCGCGGTTGTGCATCGCACAGAGGTCGAGCTGTTGCTGCTTGGTGAGGCGCATTCTTCGTCCTTGCTGCTCCATCTTGTTCGTGTCAAATTCGAATTTCCCGCCCAGATTCAAAAGTAAGCTTTGCCAGCTGGTCAGACTGGCCAATGGCGATGGCCAATGTCAGTGCTTCAAGCTGTTAACTCCAGAATTACATAAAATTAGTTTTTCAAGGTTATAGGATGACACCCGTTCCTTATTGACGCCCCGGTCTGTATATCGCGTGCAGCATCTTTGCTTTCGACGCAGCGTTCGTGTACTTGTCGGCTCACTGAATCATCCGCATGCTTTGCGTGTGCTACCCGGTTCGATCAGCCGACGATCACCCAAGACGCCATTGCTGTACCAGAGGACCTGTGTGCAACTCCAAGCGAGCTGCTGCAATTGACTGAGCTGGCGGCGAAAGAAACAGTATTTGGCGCCTAGCACCTTGTAGGAGTGCTTTGACAGAGTGTGGTGTTGGCTCCCCCATGCTCGTTACCGATATACCGCTCAGCAAACTGGATTCGACTCAAAAGACAAGGTGATGGAATGCTCTTTGCTGTTACACTAACGCGTTGCTGCAGTACACACACTCGCGAGCGCCTTACTACTTCGACGAGATTCATCATTTGCGCTGTCAAATCGAGTGTAAGCGGTACGCTTCGCTTCTTGCTGGTTTGACCGCCGTGGCTTCACAGCATAAACTCGCTCTAAGCTGGACGGTGTTTGCGCTGTTATTGTCGGCACGTGGAATCAAATGACCACTGGCGAAGAAGGTCGTGTCTTCAGTACTGTACGCCAAGTCGACGTGAGCTTGCCTCGAGGTTCTGGTGCCTCTTGTACTGCAAAGGAGGCTCTGTGGACGAACCGCTACGTCGTGCCCAATGTCTTCCTGCTGGGATGTTTGCAGCTGCCTCTGGAAGGCGCTCATGCTGGCGTGAGAGGGATTAGTGGCAAGGAGCTCAACATGGTCGGCGACTGCGTTTGGCAGCTGAAGTGCGTAAGCAATCAATGGAGTTTCGTGCTTGCTGGGACCGAGATTTAATGCTGGGAACGCAGGAAGAGCCTGGAAAAGAATTGATGCGTTAATCGAGGCTCAAGAGCATCTTTCTACCAGTTGACGCTGCAATTGTGACGATCGAAGTGAACTCCTGTCAAAGGGCGTGGGTGCGGAGGCCGATAGACGACGAAGACGTTGCAGCTCGTGAGTTTGAACAAGCGGTTGTATGTGCTGCGTGTATTACGGTCGTGGATGCTGGTGCGCGCACTCATAACGAGCGATGTTGGAAGATAGGCTGGCAGCTGGAAGGAGTCGGCTCTTGGACCAGGGAACGGATGCGTTCGTCGGCTCAGAGCTCCTCGTCTCGTGGCGCTATGCTGCGCAGAGGCTGTAGCCATTCCACAGACAAGTTGTTGACGAGAAAGCTGGACAGAAGAGCTTCGAGCAAGCTCTATGAGAGGCATTTCAAGTGGCTCTATTTTCTGGTGGCAAACTCAAGTGCTGGTGTCATGCCGTTGACATCGTTGAGTAGAGCGCCAAGGTGAGAAATGAACAAGCAATACTTTATATTCACCAAGTGTATCGAGGCCTCCATATTCTTTCCTACTAACGGGCGTTGTGTCATGTCATGTATCCTTTTGTATCGATAGCTCAGGCAGCCACCCCCACTACAACTTCATCTCCCTCTTCCTTCGGAGCAAGCTGCTGCACGCGCATCATCAGCGGGTTCTTCATGCCGATAGTGAGGCCGCCCCCGCACGCCACGTCTTGCCCAGGCAGCTCGTCGAAGTGGAAGCGGCTCACGACACACGCGACGACCATCTTCATCTCCATCATGGCCAGCTTGCGGCCCACGCACACGCGCGGACCCGTGTTGAAGGCGCTGAACTTGCCGGACGACACTTTGATAAGCTCGCCCGTTTGCGGGTCGATGAAGCGTTCCGGGTTGAACGCCGCAGCGTCGGGGCCCCATACGCCTGGCATGCGAGCCATGGCGTGATACACCAGTGCGATGTTGGACCCCTTGGGCACGAAAAAGTCCCGTCGGGGAAGACGGTGTCGCGCACGCAGAGCTTCTGAGTCAGCCCCACGGGCGAGTAGAGCCGCAGCGCCTCGTTGATCGTGGCCTCCAAGTACGGCAAGTTCTGCACCTCCTGCATGTCCGGGACATAGTCGTCGAAGTCCGTGCCCAGCTTGGGCAGACTGGCCAGCGGATAGGCGCGCAGCTTCTCCTCGACCAGCGGGTTGAGCGTGAGCAGGTGGAACAGCCACGCCAGCGCGTCTGCAGCCGTGTCACGCCCAGCGATCAACGCCATGAGCACCACATTGCGCACCAAGATGGGGTCCACGGGCTTGCCGTCCACAGTCTCGTTGGCCAGGATGAGCGACACAATGTCGCGCCCACGCGCGGGCACCTTGTCCTCAGCGTCGCTGATTGGCGCGTTGCGCTTGTCCATGGTCTTGGAGATGACGTCCATGACGAACTGGTCGACAGTGGCCAAGGCCTCGCGCAGCCGCTTCTCGCTGCCCACGTTGAGCGAGCGCTTGAGCTTCCAGTACCACGTGGGCACGACCAGCCTCGAGGCCGCGATGTGCTGCGCGTCCACGAACGCGCGCTCGAACGGGTGCTCCTCGCGCTGCAGCGTGAGCGTGCTCATGTTGAAGCCGAACGCGATCTCCCCGAACGCGTCCAGCGTGAACCGCCCCGAGTAATTGAACATGTCGATGGGCGTCTTGGCCGCCGAGACGTCCGTGAGCACGCGCTGCAGCACGCGCACGTGCTTCTGGATCAAGGGCGCCATGTGCTCCCGCAGTGCGCGCGAGCTGAAGAGGTTGACGAACACGCGGCGGTGAAACTTCCACTCGTCGCCTTCGACGATCAAGATGCTGTCGCCCAGCAGGTCCACGAGCAGGTCGTAGATGTGGTCGCCCTTGAGGAAGTTGTCGTACTGTGTCTTCATGACGTGCTCGTAGTGCTCCGGGTTGGCGGTGAGGATCATGTTGCGCTGGAACGGCAGCCGCAGCGTGAAGGGCGCGCTGCCGCGCGACAGGAAGACGTCGGTGACGCAGTCCAGGAACCGGTTGGCATGGTAGGCCATGAAGATGGCGTGCCCCACGACGGGGATCGCGGACGGTAAGAAGGGCACGCGCACGGGCCCATGAGCCCCGGGCGCAACACTCTGTCGCTGCTTTAACAGCTTCTTGTCTGTGGTGTCGCTCGGCAGGCAGTGCGTGGCGACGGTGGCGCCGATGATGACCCCGAGCACCAGCAGTCCGAGCCGCTTCACCGGGTCGTCGTTGTCGAGGAGCCAAGAGAGCATGGCGGTTGGTTGTTGCACGACTGACTTGCTGGGGCGCAGATGAGTTGGATTGTGACGCTCATGAAGCAGTCATCGGCGAAGTGATAGAGCGGCGTCGGCACTGCACTGTACTGCAGCCGACGCGGGATGTGCCTTACAGCGCCGAGGTTTCCGCTGGTTTCGTGAGCAGGTTCCCTGAATCGAGTACTCGCCAGAGAAAAGCGCAGCAGCTTCCAGCCACCTGGAACACATGGAGTTGGCTCCATCCATCCACGCCCGGGAGGTGCTGAGCTGACTGCCTCAGCCTCAGCTTCACCAGCCAAACGCTGTGCGGACGAATCGAGAGTGGCACAGAAAGCGCATCCCAGCATCTCGGGTCATCAATTTTGATGACACGACGCCAGCGAAGCCAGCTTGCGCCTGATGCGCCATCCATCTTCCCCGCGCTTTCGCGTTCGAATCGAAGTGACCCCCTGACTTCTGGACGTGGATGGGTGTTTAACAAACCTCGAGGTGGAGGTGGAAGCTGAGTTCAGTGCCGTGCACCTTGGCCGTGTGCTGCAGTTGTCAAGATGCCTACATGCCCGGGTATTTGACGGCGTTAGAGGCCAGACAGGACCATACAATTGGCATGTGCGTGTGCGTGCGGAGGTCGCAGCGGTCTGCGATCGCCGGTCGCAGTTTGAGTGACGATACCTCGCAGATCCAGCGTGGCAGCTAGTCAGACGTGACTTGGACCTCCACGGCCGCGGAGTGTCCGTCTGAGGCCGCCCCCGCGCCATCATCTGTAGCCCCTACAGATCGCTTCTAGACCATCGAGAAGGGTCCATCTCGCCCCGTCGGCGTCCCGCACATCACAATTGGGAGTCGCAGCATCAAATGGCGTGCTTTACGAGTCTCCCGTGGTGGCCAGTGTGGCCACGGCGGTATCAGCAGAACGGCGGCGCGGCTGCCATCACGTGACAGTCATCGCTCGGGCCGCGATCTCCACTATAGCGCCGCCATTAAACCACGGTGAAGAGGGCGTCAAGAGTGTAGCACGGAGCTTCGACCGCTGGTACGCCAGCAAGCTGGTCGCCTGCGCCTTGAGAGGGGCTCAAATATCGACGCGCTCCATACAAACTGTTCCATTCACACTTGCACTTTGGGGTAGCATTGCATTGAGTTCGGTCGGCCTTGTTGCACCGCGGTCGCTCACAGGCAGAAGTGGGGCGCACGGCCGCCTTGTCCACCACAACGCAATACGCTCGCCCGCCGCCGGAGGCGTCGACGTTGCCCAAGGACTGCTTCAACATGAGCCCCTACCACACGCTGCCGCTCACGCTGCGAGACCAGCGCGTGCTGTTGGAGATCGAGAACGACCTGGTCGAGGACACGTTCCGCAAGTACGAGGCGTACGTCATGAGCAACTCGCAGGTGAACCTCGCGCGCTGGAAGCACGCCAAGTCCAAGGACGACCTGCACATCTACGCCAAGAAGTCGTCGCGGGCTTCGATGCGGCGCAACCAGACAGGGTGCTGCCCGACGCCCATCGACGGCTGCAGCGGCGGCGTCAAGCCCGTGGTGCTCAGCGTCGGCTCGTTCCAAGGGCAGCTGGACGACCTCATGTTCGGCACGGTGAACCCCACGACGGACATCATGCACATCAAGGCGTCCTATGTGCGGGACTACAGCGACGGCGCCGTGCTGGCCACGCTGGTCTCGCCGACCGCTGCGGAGCCGTTTCGCTCGGTGACGGTCAAGTGGTTCCAGATCGATCTACCCCTAAGCCGCACGGGTCTACTGCGTGACCGCGACTTCATCTGCCTTGAGGCGTCGGGCATTCTACACTTCGCTAATGGGGAGCGGGTGGGCTACATGATGCTGCACTCCATCGAGTCGCCCAAGACCCAACCCCTGCCTAATGTGATTCGGGCCAAGCACAACTGCACGGGGTTCTTCCGGCAGATCGCGCCGAACGTCATCGACACGTTCTGCTTCGACTCGGTGGAACCGGGTGGTAACCTACCGGAGTCGGTGGTTCTACCGGTGTGTGCCAACGCTCTACTGTCGGCTACCAACTACGTCGAGTGCGGACTCGTGAAGAAGTTGACGTGGCTACTGCAGCGCCGACGAGCGGAGAACGTCCCGACTGCGCCACACTACCAGCACGTCTGCATGACCTGCCGCCGCGATCTTCGGTCGGGTCGGGCCAGGCGCTTCAAGGACACGTGCAAGATCTGCATGAACGGATTGTGCTCAGCGTGCAAGGTGGTCAAGACCATCAGCTTCCTCTCGCCCGACAGCAAGTTGCTGCGGCACAAGATCGCGTTCTGCACGACATGCGTGGAGTATTCCAACCGCATGAGCGCGGTCGAGGCAGCGAGCGATCAGGCCGTGGGGTTCCAAGCCTACAGTGCCTTCTAGGTGGATGGGGAGCTACGTCCATCGTGTTGTCTAGTGTCGGTGCATGTAAGGTTTATTGTCAAATATATTGAATCAAATCCGCTTTGGCGATAGTTTACTGTAAGATTCGGTTTGTTCGGTGATGGCAACATTCTTCCGATCAATCGGCTCGCCCAGTCTACTAGTTATGTGCTTTTCACAAGTAGTATTTTGTATGGCAACAACTTGTTTAACAAGTAGCAACAATTGTACTAATAAGTTCGAGGGGTGTAACCTATAGGTATTGTGCATACGGGCAAGACGCGCAGCCAACACAATCAAGATTAAAATCAAGATTAACTAGACTGTGTTTAGATAAATATGGTAGCATGTCGCTGCGATTCTAGCCCCAGAAGAATACCTTAAAGTTTGTATGGTGCTTCCAGCCAACAGGAGCATGTCATTTCCTTCTTAGCATTTACAAGTTGTAAATGCTAAGAAGGAAATGAAATTACAACCAATAGCCACTACCGTTGGTTAAAATTTCGACCAATTAAATCGAGGGAAGGACTGCCAACCTCTGATCTGATATTCCAACAATATCTGGTTGGAAATGCGATTTGATATCGAGTATGCCATACAAAGATCAAGTGAACTACAAATAGAATAAATATTCATAGGTTTCCGACCCCCGCTAGCTCATCTCTGACGCCATTCTGCGTTGCGACGCACACAGGCATGTCTGTGGCGTCGCTAGTTCCTGCGAACACCCAACGAAGCAGAGCGACGGCTGTGAAGTCTTTCGAAGACTTCCTAGCGAAGAAGGAGGTGTCGCTCACAGAAGTGCATGATCGTATTTCTAAAGACAGCACAGGTAAGAGTTTGTTTGTCATTCTGGATAAGCATGGGTGGTTCTTAGTGAAAAAAAAGGTAGGAAGGCAAGGAGTAGCTCTGTTTAAGAACACTGTGCTCTATTGTTTTGGCAATGCTAAGAGCAGGCGGGCGGATCTGTACCCGCAACAGAGCCAAAGAAGTTGCAAAAGATGCTGTCAACTCTAGATCGGTACTTTAAAAAGAGGCCGGAACAAGGTGTCACGAAACAAGCACCACCATGTACTAAGAAAGATATAAAGACTATCATCTCGGCTCTCTACATGCACGCTTTCACCAACTCCGATTACCTGGATGCGGCGCTAGTGGCGTTGATGTGGTACCTCTACGGTCGTGGTTATGAGGCAGAGCAAATGGAAAAAGCCCAGCTACGTGTATACCCCGGTACGAATCGTGCGGGATTTTCAATTCTTCTGCATTGATTAACCCCACGGATTAAACTGACAATTCTCTGTGTATATGCTAGACGGTATGATATTTCTGCGCTTTAAGCGTGTGAAGACTGCTTCCCAACAGGGAATCTCCCTGTTTAAGGATCCTAACAATCCCTTCACGTGCCCGTTACCCGTGCTTGCTGTCGCTCTCGCCGTTCAACCAGTCCAGGAACTGGCATCTTCCCCCAATTTGCTGCCGTACCTTTGCTGTCCGCGACCGACGACCAAAACGACGATGGCGAGCCGGGCCTGATTGCGAAGCTAGACCGCGAGCTCGCGGAAGCACCTACATGCAAGACGCCACAGCCACATCGAGCCAACTCAGCCCCTGGTGCCCAAGCTTATATCAATAGACTATTCGTCACTGTTAGTGGACTGCCAGCAGCAAAGGAGAGTAGAGTCACGAAGGAACTTACCTCGCACTCCTTCAGACGAGGTGGCGTTATGCACACCAACGCCGACAGCCGCATTAGCTCAAACTGGGTTGTTGAACGCGGGGGCTGGAATATATCGCGCGTGAGCAAGGCGTTTTCCTACATGCTGAATACACGACACGAAGATCAACAAGTCACACGTCAATTAAGCGGGTGGAACCCGCAAGCGGGCGCCCGACTTCCAGACCTTACCGCCCTGGATGGCGTTGTCCGAACGCGCGTGGAGAAGCTGCAGGATCTTCTCTTCGCTGCTGTCACTGGTTTCCCGACAGTGTCTTGGGACTTGGATCCTCAGGTGCTCGAAGTGTTGATGGCGACCTTGATCCTGCACTTTCCCGAGATGGAATGCCATCGCTTGGATAGCCCGTACGTCCGTCGCATTCACGAAGCCCTTGGTGTCCTCAACATACATGCCTCCGAGCTGTTGGCATGGTCGATTACCCTCCGAGCTGCATTCAATCCACCTGCAGAAGAGAAACAAGAAACAGCGACCGATTCCTCTCAAAAGAGAATCCGTGTTCTCGAAAAGCTGGCAGTTTTGGGGGCGAACGCAGAATCTATTGACAAGAAAACAAACGCTACCGAGCAGCAGCACCAAGAGCTTGAGCAGTCGCAGCCAAAGCGCGCGCGCAAACGTGCCTCCATAGCGCTGTCGACCGTGTGGTTCGAGTGGTTCACTGCAGTTCCATGCATGTACGATTCAACAGCAGTTAGCAAAGCCATCCTACACGAGCCACAACACACAGTTGCATTCGTGATGCTCTGCTTACCCCCAGGTCTCAAGCTGGCTCCGGCCTCACCAGCGTACAAGGCGGAGGTCCACGCTCTTGGAGTCGAAGCCGAGAAGAAGACGCTTGAATACTTGGCTGCACAAGGCTCACAGGCTGTAGCCCTTGGCTCGGTCGTCAAAGCCATGAGTGCGCTTCACAAAGCAGGCCATCTTTCCGCCCTCCTTGACCAGTTTCGCGAGCGATACTATGAAGGCAAAGTCGTCGGTCCGACACCCAATTCCCATTCCTGCGCTTTACCTAAATGCACACGCAGCACACTAAACGGTCAATAAGATATGCAATACGTACAATCGGAGTAGCATGCCCTCGCGTAGCCGACCTGTCCCAAAATAAAGCAAAAACCACATAATACTTGATGCCCATGTCGGGGTTTGAACCCGATCCGCCAGGTCCGAAGACCTGGCACTCATCCTTACGAGCTCCATGTGCGCGGGTAAGTCGCATTCATCAACAGTACCATTCCCTCAGCAACTTCAGCCACACGTCACGAGAGTGCACAAGCGCAACCCAACGCACGTTCCAGCAGCACACATGGCCCAGCATCACACACAGCCCAGCAGCAAGCGACCCAGCGTCAGCAGCACACACGGCCCAGACGCAGCAGCACACACGGCCCAGCAGCACACACGGCCCAGCAGCACACACGGCCCGGCAGCAAATGGCCCAGCATCCTCAGCAGGAGTCAACGCACTGCAGCCAGCAGCGCCTGTGTACACGCAGAGACAACAGCAGCATAGTCAGCGCAGGCAGCGCATGCAACGTTGCACGACTCGCTGCACTAATGTGGAAGCTTCTGGACTGTTCGCCGGGAATTCAATCCGCGGTCGTGAGGTTAAATATCAGCTGAACAAAAACCCTAATACCGTTGCTAGACCGGTTTTCGTTGAAAGCAGTCCAACCCCGTTGGAATTCTCTTGGCATGGATTACAGCAAGTTCCATAGGCTTTATAGTATATACCAAACTCAAAAACATGAAGTTCAGGAATAATTTTGGCGAAGGGTACCCCACGCCTAGTTTAAATCCAAATGGTTTGATTCGAATGTTTAAGCAGATTTTTCGATATCGAACCAGAATCCACCGGTATAGTGGTTCGACGTTTAATAATTCTCCGATAAGGGCAACAAACTCATGGAGAATGCGGCCAAGTGGTGTGGGTCGACATGGACTGCTAGATGTCTGAACAAAAAAGGACATGACCGAACGTGAAGAAGGCCCTCTTGTGGCGGTATGGAGAGAAGCTCGACAAGTCGGCAGCCGAGTGGTGCGTCAGATGACGCCAGTCGGCTTCTCGTCAGGCCTTCGATATGTAGTCGGTCGGGACAAGGCTAACGAGCGCGTTCAACTCGCACAGTACTACCGTTGCCGGGATAAGACGACCAAGAAACTAGTCCGCCAAGATCCGAAGCCGCGCGTGCTCGCGGAGGCGGTAGACAAGGCAACGGAAACCTACGACCCGATGCACAACGCCGCCCAGGGCATGACCAACAGCTGCATTACCGATGAGAGCTACGACGGGAGACACCAACGTGATCCCAGGTGTAGTGAGCCTACTTTGGCTCACTACTACGGCTTACACGTGTGCGCACGTGTATGAGGAAGCGTAGGTTT
>JAIKVE010001737.1:0-10543 GCA_024679115.1 Phytophthora pistaciae
ATCGAGAGCTGTGTCAAGCCAATCTGCTCGATGAGCTGGTTCGCACAGCCCTGGAGGAAGAATTGTATGACACCAGCTTCAACGACGCCTGGGATTCAGTGCAAAACGCTGCTGCCCCAAAGACATTTTCACACCTCCGCCAGTTCTGCTGCGGATTGGCAACCGTATTCGCGAATACGGCGTCCGTCGAATCCGATTTTTCCGTATTGAAGTGGGAACTGAACGACCGGCGCACTTCGTTGACTTCTCTAGCCCTTGAAGGCATCTTCCAGGCTAAACAGTTCGATATGCTAGAGAAGTTGTAGTAAAATGCATACTATATTTCCTTAAACTGGCACTGTGCCGAAATAAACAAAACAAGAGTGCCGAAATATAGCTAATCCGACACATCCCGGCAGGTGCCAGTATACGGGAGGTCTGCACTAATCATCGCGCCGATGCGCTCGACAAACAATGATGCGTCTACATGTAGTAGTTAAACCATTTGAGGGTATGTGGACGAAAAGGGACCAATTCACTCACTTCTAGAACATTGATAAAAAAAAAAAAAAATTCAGAGAAGTGTATCCAAAACTGAGGAAGCAATCTAAACAGCAAATAAACAACTGCTACTAGCGTAGATTCTATTAGAGAGGAAACAAAACCACAACCAGCCAGATAAACCTGGAGTCGGTATCTACTCTAAGCGTAACATTGATCGACGAGCGCGTCAGCGCGACATCACGAAGCACAACGCAGGGGTTTGAAGGCAGAGCTCACTACCCATGAATAGAACTCTAGCATAAAGTCGTCGCGTGGCAACACCACGTCTGCCTTCGCTTGGTAACTAATATAGCCCCTGCCGACACAGGCGCCTCCATTATTATCGCTCTCTGCTCTAATCTAGTCTTCTAATCAATCTAAGGCGTTTCCAGCAAGCTTAGCAAATGTAGCATTGCTGGTCGAGCTCATCCACGCGATCACCCGTGGGGCGACGCATTCACAAAACCACTTTTTGACTATCCGGTAGTCATCGCTATCCGTCGGGATAAGTTATCCCGGGAAGTCCCCTACTAGTACATGTATAATACAATTAGCACTGAGTATACCGGTGTATAAACTTTGTATAAGCAGGCCTCCCTGGGAAATTCGCAAAAATATGTGTACGTGTGAAATTTTACCTACATACAGCAACTTACATGGTATGGGGTGGGATATTACAGTACCGTCCAAACATGGAATTACAGCGCCAAAGCGCAGCTTATAAACATACTGAAGTCCAGAGGAGCTTGCAAACGAGCTTTTGACCCGTATCAGTTCGTGCTTTATGGCCAGCCAGAGGTGCATCACTATTAATCTACGCTTTGGATTCCTTGTTATAATAAAAACTTGCGCAACAGCTTAGTTCATTTCCGTTTAGGTAGCTAGCAAAACGAGACGTTCATTAATTTTATTAGTTAATCAGCTTTCTTATCTCTATCTAGTACCGGTTGTGTGTACCGTACTGTAAGCACACGCCAGATAGCTCTTTGTCCACTGGTGCGTCTAGGCACGCCTGCGCGAGACGGTCTTCCCCGCGCACCGACTGAAGAGCAGAGCAAGTTGATATTGAAACGTGGAAGAGGCCAGGGATTTAGCACGTGATCGCGTATTGGGACTGTCCAGTTACTGTACTATAGGGGTTACTAGATGCGTAACGTTTTGGCCTCCTGTCACGTACATCCTTTTGTCCCCTTAAGCAGACTGCTTCTCCGTGGGCATTCTTACCGAGCAACCTAGCTTTCCGTCGCAAGTGCGCAGTCAACTAACCCCGGACTCAGCGAGGAGGGAAATATGAGGTTGAAGATTCAGGCCTCACAGGTACACTGTAGTTCACAAAACTCAGTAGATCCCCATCATCATCATGATTACATACCACAGTATTACCACAGAATTGCTGAAGGTTTTTTTTTCGCATGTCCCATCAAAGTTCACATTCCTCAAGTCAATATGGAGATCAACTTTTGAGATCCGTTCATGCATAGGGTTTACTCGGTATACTCTAGGCCATACATTACAATCTGGCCTGACCATTCAGATGACATGAGCCAAATCTCTTGAACGCAGCAACTGCGCTTATCGCTCTCGTCACGTCCTCTTATGTTCTTCTCTCCTGTACACACTAGTCCTGTCAACCTCAACTTTCATAACCTTACCTTAACCTCCTTAACCTTAACCCACCTCCAAACTCACTGAACTTTCTCAACTCTTGCTTTAACCTCCTTAACTACGCAACGGTACTACCTCGAGCAGGCTCGGTAGGAGCCTGAACTGGTAGACCTGGATGATCAAGGAGCACCGTTCCCCACTGACGCGCTGAATAGCGCCTCGCACATGCCGATAGTGTTTATTCAGCAAACTGGCGTCCGTCCACTGTTGCCGGCGAGCTGAACGAAGCCTTGTCAGCGTAGCAGAAGGCTAGACGCACGTTCTCGTCTTAAATGAACGCGGGTACAGCGGTACAGAGGCACAGGTTCAGGTGTGACCCACCGCCGTCTTTAAGATTTATGATCGACGTAAACAGCGGCATTCACATCCCCCACAACTTGGACAGATCGCTGTAGTTATCGGTACATGTTTGTACTTCAGAAGTAAATGGATAGAAAGACACAATACGTCTTACTACTACACTGTAGTACATATGTAGTTCACACTATAGGTAGATCTAACGGTGAAGTTTAACAATCTGTCCTACAACATGCTGCGTTCGTGCAGGCTGGAAGCTGCAGCCACGCCCAAGCGCCTACTACATGTATTATATCGCAGCTGTACCAGCTCCGAGCCCGCCAGTCCTGGAGTTGGCTGGGAGTCTGGTCCCGGCTTTTTCCATTATACTGAGCTTTGTATACGGGAAGTTAGGGAGGTTAGGAAGGTGAGTTTAACCTTACCTTAACCCGCGGGAGGTTGGAGGTATGTAAGGTAAGGTTGACAGGACTAGTACTAGGGTTTAGTACTAGTCTAGTACACACGGGACCTCGGTACTGTATCCACATATTCTCGACAGTTTTACTAGTACTAGTCTAGTACACACGGGACCTCGGTACTGTATCCACATATTCTCGACAGTTTTCCTGTATGGTCCTGTAACAAACGCGGGGCAGAACAGCCTCAAACCGTACGACTCGTCGACCTCACTTTGCTTTTCTTCTCCCATTGTGCGACTGGAGTGGAGAAAGAGTAACGCCAGGTAACTGAAGTTATGCGGCTCCACCACATCGTGCTGATCGCCGTTGCTGCCCTCTTTACGAGTGCTGGGGCTCTCTCGCCAGCGACCGACTCCGACTTGGCACTTCCACTCACTGGAGCGGAAGGCATTGCTGCCAAGAGGCTTCTGAGGGCGGATGAGGACGACGAAGAGAGGGCGTTCAACATCAAGGCCATTCCCGGCCTCGAGAAGCTCAAGTCCGTCCCTGGCGTCGAGAAGTTCGCGAGTCTGTTCAAGACCAAGATCACCCCCGGAACGCTGCTGAAGTGGGCCAAGAAGGGGAAGTCCCCCGACAAGGTCTTCACCACGTACAAACTGGACAAGACCGGCACCAAGCTGTTCGAAAGCGCGGACTTCAAGATCTGGTACACGTACACGGCCCTGGTCACGAAGACGGACCCTGAGAAGGCCATCCTCACGTCACTCATTGGCCGATACGGCGAGGTCACTCTGTCCTCGATGCTGGAGGGAGCTCTGAAACTGCCAGGCATGAAGGATATCGCGACTACGATGCAGAAGAAGCAAATGCAGCGCTGGCAGGACTTGGAGTTCGATGCCAAGAAAGCGTTCAAGTTCCTCAACTTGCACACGAATGTCGACGACGTTTTGGGCAACCCGAACTTGAACGCCTGGCTTCGATACGTGGATGACTTTACTGTGAAGAAGAAAACGGACACGCCCTTGATCGACGCGCTTAGAGCCAACTATGACGACGCTGCGCTGCTCAAGATGTTCAAGAAGGCGAAGAACAATCCGGAGACCAAGGGGCTTGCTACCAGCCTGGAGGCCTCTTTGAATAGCCAGCTGAGACTTCAAAGGATGAGGGCTGAACTGGCGAGGCACGCTGCAGGGAACTAGACGTAGGAAATGGTTCCATACCGTTAGGTGTAGCGAACCAGATCATCATAAAGCAGAAAAATATGTTTGCTACTGTGAACGGGAGAAATTCTAAGCGCCATTGCTACTACTAACGTACTTGCCCTATTAGAGTCCGGTATTTTATAGTGCAGGGCTACAAGCTTGAAAAGTCTCAGATATGGTATCAGTCCCAAAACTTTAATCTTGGAGTTTGTATGTACTAACCGTTAGGTACCGGTATTTCTCGGAACAGGCTTCTATTCGGGAAGGGGCTTGTATTCGGATGAGTACGTTAAGTATATAAGTTCGTTCTGATGTTGTGAAGTATTAATACTTAATTGCTCATTGAACACTGTTCACACGAGCAGGAGCACTTATTGTACCCGACCACGTGTTCGGGATAACCGCCCGCGACTACCGAATACCTAGTTAGACAGAGATTGCGATGCCTCCGCACTGACGGTTGCGCTGACGCGCTTGTCGATCGATATTACGCTTGCTGGTGCCTGTTAGGTATCGAAACCTACACTTTAGAGAGACAAGAAGACAAAAGTTATAGCAGAAGAGAACGATGAGACCATTTTGATGCCAATTCAATTAAAGGATCATTGCAAACTGTTTGCAAGCAGCTCAATATGTATTATTCTAAAATTGCCATTAAATATAGTACGGGTGATACTTATTTATCAGTCGAGATGTATGTTCGCATCAATCGAATACAACAGCTACTGTATCTGATACTTTAATTCAGCTCTGCTGTTCTAGCACACTGCCACCACCTTACATTTAAACTTACCAATTCATCTAGATAAAGGCATCGGCGTTTTTATCAATCTGTACATTCATTTTAGTGTAACAGCTACCGTACCTCACAGAAAGAATGTCTAACAAATGCTTATTAATACATGTTAAGTAGAGTGCCAAAACCAGTTTTTCGAGGATTTGGTTTCGTTTCGTAGCTATTAGAAAGCATATTCAAATCGCTGGTTAACATTAAGTTTGCAGCGTTTGAGAATCGCCTACCGAATATTAGAGCAACAAACCTCTGTGTGGAAGATAGAGTAAAGTTTTGGCCGCCTCGGACAGGACCCACAGCCTAACAACTAGTTTTTCCAAGAACAACTGCAAGACAACGAGGTTTACAAACTCTTCTTCTCGAACCAGACAACTGAAGTGCTTGGAGTAGCTCATTTTCTAGCTGTTGAATAACCGAGCTAAATCTTAACATGAAGAATGTATATTAGCTTTTTAGTACTGTACATGGTAACAACAGTGCCAGACCACAGCAATCTTCCTGTGAGGTACGGCACATTGTAAATAATATTTACACATGCTCCTGAACGAAAAGTGTTGAGCTGGAATTCATTATACAGTATAGCCCACAACGCTCCGGGGATTGCTCTCTCCAGAGCCAACGACTCCTCCACTTCATTGATTCAGTAGTCCCATCAACTCGAACATGAACATGAGTGCATCTTGTTCGGTGGTGTCGAGAAATTAAGCTATTCAAGTAGATTACCCCTGATTTGGTGCAACGTAAGTAGGTTTGTGTTATTAACTGGGCGTCCCTTCATGAATGTACATGACAGGTCAGAAACCTGTGATTTCGGTGAACTTAACTCTTCAGTAAGAGGAGCGTAGCCGTTGAGACTGACATGGATAGAAAGCCCTGCATCTAACTTGGGTAATGCTGCTGTATGAAGCGCTAAGTGTATGTAGATCTCGAGCGATTTATCGTCAAAGTTGGCGTTGCCGGGCGCCTCTGCGATGTTTCTTACCGTTATGTATGCAGCATATAAAAAGCTATATGTTATTTGTGTGACCTTTCAGGTAGGGGTGAAAGATCGCGAATTACTAGCGATAAGATGACTAACAACTAGTAAGGGGGGAATACACACCATGTCCTCGTTGCCGAACGGGGCAAGGTACCAAGAAGCCACTTTGGCATTACTCCATTGAAGTGCATTGCAGTTGATATGCAAAGTTTCAATATCGATAGACTCGCCAGGAAAAACCGAATTTATGCTTTCCCCGAGATTCTTGTACATTGCTGAAGGGACGTCCAGTTAATACTACTTATAAGTAGGTTATGACCGAACCTACTTATCCGTTTTTAAACGTTATATACGTTTTATGATTATCTTATACCTACAGTAGCAGAACAAAAGTCTGCAGTTTAAATCCTGCGCCTGGGCCATTGTAACTCGCCCATGGGCCTCAATGACACGAGATATAAATGAGCTCGGCCGATAATTCAGTAAGTAGATTTTGCTGCTATGATACCAGTCCTTTCGGAGTGAAACTGCGGATGCAGTGCCTTAATAATATCGCGCGACTGTTGACAAGAATATTAAGCGATGACAAACTCGCCTGGACTGCCTAACGATAGTTCTTCGAATTGCGAACTACACTCTAACAAACCGTTTGTGTAAACGCTACAGTACTGTAGTGTTAGCTATACAGTGAATATTTATGCGAACACTAATGGAAACACGAGGAACTCTGAATACCTTGGTTGATGCTGGCGTTCTTGTCCGCACAGGTGAGCTCGGAATTCCGCTAGCCATTTGACCATGGATAGCTCTATGGGGGAGTGTCATAGTACCGCCATCCAACGCCTTTCCGACGCTTACGCAATGTTTTTCATAGTTTAAGTTCGGGATTCAAAGGTAAATACATGCTTGGTGATATGATTCTTTCCCAATTATCGTCGGAATGCGGGTTGAAGTCGAGCTCACCCTGAGCGCAATTGGCGTTAACCCCGAAAAGTGAAAATAAAAATCTTATTATCGTCAAGCAAATACATTACCTACACTTGCACCAAGTCGGCAATTCTTAAAACATAAACATCATAAAAACGTATAGAACGTTTAGAAACGGATAAGTAGGTTTGGCCCTAACCGACTTATAAGTAGTAGCACAAATCTACTTACGTTGCAACAAATCAGGGGTAATCTACTTGAATAGCTTAATTGCTCGGTGGTGTCTCTTTGTGATGTGTCCGGTCGTCTGACCGACTAGTTAGCTTACACGTACTGGATACGTGAGGATTCGTCATGCTCTATCTGCAGAACCCTTGTTACATACACCAGCACCATGAGTGGCCGGTATGCATGCACAATATTAGTACCAAGACCGTTAGTGTCCATGATAAAGCTTAGTGGTGGTGTCGGTGTGCAGTACAGTGTATAGTGTAGCTCGATACCGTAGGAGCAAAGAGGGCAGGACGAGGTTCGAGTCAGTATTATACATGTACTGTACCATCATAAAAACTTTCCTGCCATCAGGACCGAGATCAAACTTCGGGATCTGGTGCGCAGAAAAGTGTTCTTCTGGCTCCGCCTTGTTCAAAGTGCTCCACCTTCTACTCCAAAAATGTCGTGGGATCAAACCCCCTCTCCATCTGCTGGAGCGAGCCTCACCAAGTACAGTACGGTGGCCGTAATACACGTTGTCCCTCTCCATTCACTTCTTTCAGCCGTGCGAGGGACCAAATCGGCCGTGCGACGCAACGTGATTGGCTAATTTTCATGTAGCCATGTACTAAAGTATTGGCAACATTTTTCGTACAGTGATCCACGTATGTATTTACCCGCCATTTTATGTGGCTAGTGTGTAGCCACTCTAAACAGTTTGTACAACTCTATCGTACAGTGATCCTTGTATATATTCTCAATCCACTCATGTTTGGCCCCGCCAAACCCGAATCGTGTCCGACAGCGACATCTTGGACCTCCGGACCAGCTCCGAGAGAGCGCGTTGAGCGTCGGCATCAACTCGGTCCTCGTGGCGCGGGCCGGCTGGGAGGGACCGTACCGGTGGCCGCACGCCCAGCAAGCATCATGGACCTACCTGAGACCAGCCGCCTGTATAGCGCAGCTGTTGCCGCATCTAAGTTTACCGACCAACGACTTGAGGCTCGGACGCGGACCGACTACAATGGCAGCCTTCGGCGGTTTGCAGAGTTTTGCAGTAAGGAAGGGTATCCAAACCCCCCTGAAGGAGCGCTTCGTCCATCTACCCGGCGTGATCGCTGCGTACATCAACGAGCTTGCGACGACAAACACGAGCCAGTGGCCTGCCGAGAAGTTGCGCGCTGCGATCAGCTGGCACTACACGAAACCGGAGATGCTCCCTGGTGGCCATCCACACGACCGATGGCTTGTCGACACTGCTGCAGATGGAACGCTTATTCCCCGCGGGAACCCGGCTCGCTCTTGTGCCATCACGCACATCCTCGCCGGACTCAGCAAATCCAAACAGCGCGAGAGGACACCCAAGCGCGCGTCGCCAATGTCGCTGGTGATGCTGACAAGAACCATCGCCTTTCTCGAGTCCAGTTCGATGTTCAACGAAACCATGCGCATTTGGTTTTCCGCGGTCTGCTCGCTCAGCTTCTACGGCATGTGCCGTATCAATGAAGTACTTCTCATGAAGAAAGGCGATATCCAGCTCGGCCTTCGACGCAAATCGCGCGTAGACAGCTCCGAAATCAGGTTCGGCTGTTTTACAATTCGCGACCGGAAGACGGATCATGACCCACTCGCCAGTCGGACATACTCCCTTCATCATCTGCCCAAGGAAGAGCGGGCTGCGGAGGCGTTGACTTATGTGGAGAGATGGTTCACGTATGCGCGTACTAGGCTGCACCATTCGTGGCGGGACGGTGACTACGCCTTCCCTTCGCTGACCAAGATTCCTCGGGGCAACTCAAAGAAGCGACAGCGAGGTTCAAACACCACTGCGCGAGTCAATTCGTTTCGAAAGTTGGGGTTAAGTGGGGGTCGCCGATGTCAGACGGCAACTTCACGCAGGTGCTGAATGTAGTTGCTGAGGCCGCTGGAATCAGCCGAAACCTTCTTGGCGATGAGATCTGGTTTACGTCACACTGCTTCAGGCGGGGAGGCGCTCAGTACAGGTTCATGTTTGCGCCGGAGAAACGCCGATGGTCGTTGAATCTCGTGAAGTGGTGGGCGGGATGGGCACCAACAGAGAAGGCTGAGACTGTGACAAGGTATCTTCTGGACGACGTGCTGGATCGCGAGGAAAACCAACTCGGCGACTCATTGGCACCGGTCGCAGCGTCGTGCACTAGCGCGTCACTAGAAAGTATAAGAGGCATCGACTACGGGAGCTCGCAAAAAGAAGATGATACCGTGACGAAGCATCAAGTACAAGTCCGCAGCATGGACAGCAATTCAACAGACGTCTCGATGTCCGCCGTTGCAGAGCTCAAGAGTCTGGTGGAAGGGCTTCACGACATGGTCAAGGGGATTGCCAATGGTCCAGGCCGCACGCAAGAAACGGTGAGCGACGAACCCCCGACGGCTTCACTTGACATGGAGAGTTCAGCGAACTTGGTGTCCGAGCTACCCGACGCGAAGTCCTGGCGTGACTATGTCAATCAGTATTGGAAGCCAAACCCCGAGTGCCACCAATACCGCGCAGGGGTTGATATGCTCCCTCACGAGCGTAAGCTGCACCGATCGCGTCTCTCTCGTATGAAGATTATCGCTGAGTATATTCGCGACAAATTTGGCGGCGACCAAGACGCCTTTGAGACGGACTTCGCCCGTTGTATACAAGGTGATCTGACCGTCAACAGGATACTTGCAGAGATTCGGAAACGCAAACGTAATTAGACAGAGCAATGTCGTCCTCAAAAGTGCGGTGTCGTCCTCCTTTGTGCAGTGTTGCGTATCTACATGTGTCGTCCTCAAGTGTGTGCAGTGCCGTAACATGTGTCGTCCTCAATTGTGCAGTGCCGTAATCAATGTCGTCCCCAATTGTGCGGTGCCGTAATCAATGTCGTCCCCAATTGTGCAGTCGCCTTCAATTCTGCACTGGATATTAATATATATGTTAATGAAAGTAACACTGATTTAGCCAAATCCGTCATTGTATTCACAGAAAATTCCGCCTCCCTCTCTCTCTCTTCCTCTGTCGCCGATTATTTACTCATCGGGGCTGTAGTCCTCGTCAGACGATTCGCTTGAACTGCTGGCAAAATCGCTGGAGTGGTAGTCCTCAAATCCTGCCATGGGCGTGTTAGCCTCTGGGCTACCTGCCATCGAGCCCATGGCGGTAGCAGATTCACCGACGTACATCCTGTCCACCGGAAACGGTTGGTGACACTGCGGGCGTACTAGGTGCTCCACGCGGGTCTCGCCAAAGTACATCATATTCATAGCACGAAGGCACTCAATTCCACGGGTGTGTGAACACTGAGGGCCTTCGAGTATGATGCCGCAATCCGCCTTCGTGCAGATGAAGCAGGTGGGCGGTGCGGGAACATAGTCCACGACGAGCACCTCGTCATCTTCAACGTCGAGCGTAATCATCTCGCGACAGTAGGGGCATCTGTCACTGTACTCGTAGCTTCGCTTGATGCAATGACGGTGGAACGACTGCGTGCAGCTGGCGCAGTCCCATGTAGTGGTTTCAGCCAGCGTCTCCTTGCAG
>JAIKVE010001738.1:0-10536 GCA_024679115.1 Phytophthora pistaciae
GCTCCAGGCGCCCGAGGGCGAGGGCGAGAGCTGGCGCGTCTACAGCCGCGCGGACGTGCTGCCGGAGCTGCGCTTCACCAAGATCCGCACTAAGAAGGCGTCCAAGCGCGAGCGACTGCCCTTCGAGCTCTGCTGCGTCAAGTGTGACGCCAAGGTGGCGTCCGAGGGGTTCCTGGACGAGCTGGACGAGCCGCAGCTGCTGCTGGACTCCAAGGCCTGCGCCTGCGTGCTGGACAGACAGACGCCGTACGGGATGGCGGGGGGTCCCAAGGCCAGGAAGTGGGGGGTCATCCTCCGCCAGCTGCAGGAGATGAAGCTGCCTCTGAAGATCCAGAAGCTCCAAGAGCTCATTGATTACAACCAAGGGGAAGAAGAGAAGAAGGAGGAGATGGACGTGCTGCCGCTCGTACCCCCGACGGAGGCTTCGATTCGTAGTCACTTCAACCCCAGAGCCAAGATGTCCAAGTTGAGACGGTACCAGGTGGAGCTCACGCTGTCGGCACTGCTGGAGAACACGATCGTGTACCTGCCCACGGGGTGTGGGAAGACACTCGTGGCTATCAAGGTGATGGAGGAGATGAAGCACCTGAACCCCGACAAGTTGGTGGTGTTCTTTGTGCCGACAGGGCCGCTAGTGTCACAGCAGGCTGCGTACATCCGACGCGAGTCAAACTTCCAGGTGGCAGAGTTTTCTGGACAGCATGGCCGAACCACAGCGGCGACGAGCGCTTTTATTAAGGTGGATGGAGACTTTGATGCGGTGGTGGTGACGCCCCAATACTTCTTGAACTTGCTGTTCAACGGACGCTCCAGCATCACAGATTATAGTACGATGGTGTTTGATGAAGCTCACCACGCGACGGGAAACCACCCTTATTGTGAGCTTCTGAAGAATTTGGCAACTGTTGATCTCCGAGTTCGCCCGCATATTCTAGCACTGACAGCCTCACCTTTCGGCGAAGGAGTGCGTGAAGCGTCTGGACCAACTGCGCTGAAAAAGCTCGCCGACGCCTACAATGCTGTGGTCAACGCACCGACTATCGCTGCTGATGACTTGGAGGCGAGTTTCATCCCGAAGGAAGCGCAGTGGGTTACTGTCCAGGAAGACGAATCTGAGCGAAAGGTCCGAGAGGGTATCAAACGCTATATCCAGTCTTTCTACGCGGAGATCGCTAGGCTATTGGGACAAGTGATGCCGTTTGAAGCAAATTATGACACGAACGACATGGAATTATCACAGTTTCTTGCGAAGCTTAGGCTGTTACGTGAACAAGCGGAGTCGATGGAGATAAAGAAAATCAACGGTGATGTTGAGACGACTGGAGTCGAAAAGAGTAAGCGCCAACCGTCCGACCTGGAACTGGTTCTCGAGCATCTTCGTAAGGTGGCATCCAGTTTCTACACGTTGAGTATCCATGGTGCTGGGGCAGTAGCCGAATCGCTGCACCGCATTTTTGGCGAGTTGGAGGCGTCGTCTTCCAAGAAGGGAAAACGCACATTTGCTCTTGTGGAGACCAGATATCGTGCCATAATGAGCCCTGCGCTGATTCACTTCCCGTTGGATACATTTACCGGGTCTGACATTTCAAATCGTGTTCATCTCGTCGCGGACTGCATTCGGAAGGCCAATTTTGACCACGACTCCCGGGCCATCGTATTTGTCCGGCGCCGTAAAACCGCGATTGTGCTAGCAAAGGCCATGGAATCATTAGAGGTGCTACGCGAACTCAACCCCACACGATTTGTTGGACACAACTCCTATGAAGGAATGTCGTGGGAAGAAGAGCAGAGGCCCACGCTGGACCGGTTTCGACAGGGACGGATTCGTTTATTGGTGGCCACTAATGTCCTCGAAGAAGGACTTGACGTACCTGAATGCTCACTGGTGATTCAGTTCGACGGTGTTGTTAAAGTCACGAGCCTCATTCAAAGTCGAGGTCGAGCGCGGCACCGTGACAGCAGTTTTATTATTTTCTGCTCTGCAGTTGGAAAGGAACGTAACCAGCGACTAGTTGAAAATGAAAAGCGATTGGTCTCGCTGGCGAACATGGCTGCTTCAAGGTTGGAGTCCAAAGTGGCTGTGAAGAAATTGATGGAGAATTATCCCGATGAAGCGCTTCCCGATGTTTCAAGCGGTGCAAGTGATGAAGTATCAACACTGCCACTGCGCGCAACGTTTGACGCGATGGCTGATAAAGTTTACAACATTGTGCTTGGTAGTGTGTTTGTTGAGGCCGACAAACATCGGCAAGAGTGCATTCTGGAGAGGGTTAATGAGTTTGCTTCAGTCAGGAATGTGGATCAGCGCATCGGGCTGTGTACGGTTGCGGCGCGACCTGGCCAGGACATCTATCTGTCGTTCAATCTGCTGTCCTCAGGTGTTGATTTCTTCGTGGATGAGCAAGCGTTCTGGATGCGCTTTGAAAGCGACGACATCGAGAGTGCAGCCAGCAGCGTGTTTGCCGAGAATGTAACTGGGGTTGGACTTCGTCGAGGGTTAATGACTCCTGCCGGTGCCTTCATGGAACTTGAGAGCTTTGGTACCGCGGATGCTTTGGAGATGGCAGCTGATGCTTTAATTGCGGATTTTGGCTACCGTCGTGTGGCATTTGATATGCGAGCGTTGTCTGAACCGCAGGTTTGGTTTGATCTGACTTCAACCGAACGTGCTGCGATTTATATGTCCTTTCGAATCCCGCCATCCTGTTACGTTGAAGACGAGCGCGAATGCAAGGCGTGCCAGTCGCAAGCTCTCGTGTATTGCTTCAAGGTGCCACGCTCAGAGAATATGAAGGCTCACCTCTGGAATCTGCGCGTATTCTTCTCGAAGCTTGGTGTTGAAGTCCGTGAAACAAAGATTCCCCGCGCGAACAAGGAAACTGTCCCTCCTACACGACTGCACTTCGATTTACCGGTTGCGTATGCGCTGCAATGCCTTCTTTCAGAATGCAGTCACTTTACGAACGGGTTTCTGCCTCCAGAATTTTACGACGTACTGAATGCACTCGACGACAAAGTTCAAGAAAAGGCTCTTCTATCGTTTCGCGCTAAGCAGACTCGGATCAATATTGCAGAGCAGTTCTCGGCTTATCTGGAAGAAGAGCGTTCTGTGTTGGAAAGTCTGTGCTCCAGCCCGTCCCTTGGATCAGGTGCTGTCGTGTATAAGGTTATTGTTACGCCATCACGGGTTGTGTTTTGTCCTCCCGACCCAGCTCCGAGCAATCGAGTATTTCGCCACTGGGGGTCGGAGAACTTTATGTACGTGTACTTCCGCGACGACAACATGGAGCGTTTGGACTACACATCTGGGAAGATTTTGATGAGAATTCGGAATGTTTTGAAGAAGGGAATCGAGGTTCCTCACGCCCGAGATGGCCGTAGGTTCCATTTTCTTGGCTGTTCGCTAAGTCAAGTTCGCAACAGCAGTGCGATTTTCACGCTGCTGGACCACCACGAAGTTAGATCATGGATTGGAGATCTTTCGCATTTAACGTCTCCAGCAAAATATCTGAAGCGTCTGGGTCAAGCTTTCTCCTCCACGAAAGAAACCTTTAACGTGAGCCAGAGTGTACTGGATAATCCGGTGGCAGACATCACTAACGACGATTATGTATTCACGGATGGGTGTGGCGAGATTACCACGATCGGTGCGGAGAGTATCGTGAGGGAGCTAAATCTCTCGTATACCCCATCAGCTTTTCAAATACGCCTCGGAGGTGCGAAAGGTGTTCTAGTTGTGTCTGATCTCAAGAATTCAGAGGCCACCAGAGAAGAAAGTATCCTGCTCCGTGAAAGCATGTCGAAGTTCGCGTCTAACCACACTATGCTTGAAATTGTCGCCTGTGCGGGAAAATCGGAAGCATACCTGACACGCCAAAGCGTGCTCATTCTGAGCGACCTTGGGATCAATGAAGATGTATTCATGGAGATGCAGGAGGAGTTTTTGAGCGAACTCCGTACACTCATTGCGTCGAACGATGGCGCGTATTTCGAGCTAAAGGCTGTACTCCCACCGAAGGTTATTTGGTGGATTGATGTGCTTACCCGTAAACTTGGAGTGAAGATCTTGGATGACGAGTTTTTGTCGTCCCTGGCTAGGACGATCTACCATTACCGGCTGGCCAACACGGTCATGCGTGCCAGGATTCCTATCGCACAAGGGCGCACATTGATGGGTGTAGCGGATTTCACTGGAACATTGGAGTATGGAGAGGTGTTCGTGCAGTACTCAGTTACTGACGAGGAGACAGGTGCCGATCGATATGTAACACTCGATGGAGTTGATGTTGCTGTTCATCGCAGCCCGTGCCACCACCCTGGAGATATCAGAGTTCTTCGCTGTAGAGCAGACGTTCCCCCTCAACTACGCCAGCTAAAGGGCTGCATCGTTTTTCCGTGCCAAGGACCGCGACCGCACCCTGACGAATGCACTGGAGGGGATCTAGACGGCGACATGTTTGTGGTCATTTGGGATAAACGTTTGATTCCGTCTAGAACGCAGGTCCACGAACCGATGGCATTTGATGAAAAAAACGAAGGCGACACTAGCCCTCGAGGGGGTGAGTTTTATCAGTCGACCGACGACGATGGACTCATAGATTTCTACGTTCACTCCATCCAGGATGATATCCTAGGTGTTGCTTCGAATGCCCATCTTGCGCTGTGCGATTCATCACATGAGGGCAGTCTTGACGAGAGTGCGAAAGCTCTGGCACGTATTTGCTCCAAGCAAGTCGATAGTCTTCGCTCAGAAAAGGATCTGGAAATTGTGCGAAGTTTGGCTCCGAAGAATTACCCGGATTTTATGCAGAACAAGGAGAAACCGTCGTATCCGTCCAAGAAGGTTTTGGGCAAGATGTTTCGGCGATGCAAGGCCATCTTCGACACAACAATGACGAAAGGTGTCACTCAAATGCCAGTCCGCGATGATCACTTCTTAACGGCTGGCTACACTGACTACGTTGACCATGCGAAGATGTTATATCGCCAATACAAACTGCGTCTGCGAGCCTTGCTGCTCATGTCAGGAGCACAGACGGAGGCAGAGCTAGCCACTGGAATGATTGTGGAGCCGCCAAGCGTGTACAAGGCTGACTACTTCCGGTTTGGGGAGCAGTGCAAGGACGTGTTTTATGAGCTACAGACTGCGTTCCGAGCCCAGTTTAACTCCACGTTGGCATCAGGTGAAGAGCTCAAACTTGCATCGGCGTGCTACTTTGTTGCTTACGACGACTCCGACGCATCCACGCGCAGTCTAAGCTTCACATGGATCGTGATCGATTTGCTGACAACAATCAAGACAAACAACATGGGCAACACACACTACAAGTTGTGGACCCCTGTGCGTTTATCGGCGTACGCAGGGACAATTCCAAAGCTGCAACTGTGTATCTTAGCCGAGATCTCGACAATCACAGAAGAGCTGTTGGCTGATTTGTTCGACCGACTAGTTGCTGTGAGCTCGTTACGTTCTGCAATGCCGAGCAACCTGAAAAAGGAGTTCGACCTGATCCTCTTCGGCTCATCTGGACTACTAACATTTGAAAAACAATCGGATCTGGATGTGATGATACGTTGCAAGTCTCGTCGCGGCTCGCTGAAAGCCATCGCCAATGCTCTTGAGGGTTCCCACGGCAACATTGACCTGAAAGATGACATTCGCGTGCCGCTTCTCTCCTTCTCGTTCAATCAATGGTCTGTCGAGATGTGCAAGCTTTCAAATGGACCGGTGAAAACGCGCCTATTTCGCACGTACATGGAAAAGTACGACTTTGTTTGGCCGTGTGTGTACTTTTTGGTGCGTTGGGGGAAATGTGTCGGCTTGATTCGACGACGGTCTGGCGGTGGATCGGATATGTTTTCACCCACGGGGTTCATGTGGTTCTTCCTGGAATTTTGCAAGGAACAGAACTATGTGCAACCTATTGAGCTCACCACGGTGCCGGAGATCCTGAAAAATAATGGTATTGACTCCGAGATCTCGTTTTGGACGGAATTGCTGACACGACTGGTATCCGGAAATGGCGACACATCTGCACTTTCAGCTGCGGATGTTCTCCTTTCGTTTTTTAAGTACTATGCAGACTTGTCCACGCCATTCTGCGACTATGGATTCAAGGACCCCCTTGATCCGGAGAATGATATGCAGCTGGAGCCCGAAGCAGTGACGTTGTTCCGCTCTGAGTGCCACATCGCGTTGCACCAGTTGGTGATCTCGCAGGGCGACATCAAGTATTTACTGACCCATCGGGAGGCGCAAACGAGTAGAATTACGCTCAGCCATGCGCTGACTACGCGGATTCATGAGGCACCCGATTTTTTCTCCCGGAAAATCCTGTTCGATACAAAAGCAGATAGTTCCGCACGCTTGGTATTCAAGTTTCACCCGAACTCGCTACGTTCTGATCTCTATATTGCTGAGATCAGCGGACCCGGAGATGCGGTGCAGCGTATCGAGAATCAGATTCGCATGACCGAGCAGGAACTTGGCGCACGTATGCCGTACCGTTCGAACAGAAACTTCCATCACGAGGGCTCAAGTTTGGTGTTGTTTGAAGGAGCAGAATCGCAACAAGAGAAAATCGGATTCCAAGATTACTTTGGTGAGCGCCACAGTGATCACAACAATATCCGACTGCACCAAGCTCATTTGATTTGCTTCATGAATGGGCGCCAATGGTATGACCATGCGGGGGCTACGTTCTGCGCTAAGTTCATTCAGCAAATGATCAAGCTATCCCGATATGAACACTTAAATCCTGGTCTCACAAAGGCGAAGGCTTTTGTACGCTTCGGACACCACTACTTGATAAACCTGCCGCGTTCTTTTGATGAGGAGACGATCATGCTGGCCAGTATCAAGAAGTTGGAGGACGAGTTCGAGCGAGGCCGAACTGCGCGTGAACTCTACGAGTCCGTCCTGATTGCGAAGCAGAAACAACGGGCTGAGGCTGAGGCTGAAGCCGCGTTGGGGGCTTCGAACCAAGCGGCTGAACCACCAGGAGATAACAATCAGGATGAAGAAGCCGTTTGGGGCGAGTACCCAGATGATGAAGGTGGATGGAAGGTGGGAGATGACTCCATTGGCGACTATGATGAAGACAACGGTGGCGGTGGTTCAGGACCCAGGCGGCGGCCACGACGACCTCGGATGAACTTACAGAAAGCCACTACTGCTGCTCGAGGAGACAAGGGCGTAACGCATTCATTCTACTCAATGATTGAGCCGCAACATGCCCCGTGGACGAAGGAGTATGCTGAGAAACGCCTCGGTATGCAGTTGATTCGGGAGTCGGACTCTTACCAGGTATCTATCGTGCACCAGTCATTCGAGTTCAACATCAGGTTGACGGACGATCTGCAACTGGTGAAGGTGACGTCGCGTCCGTCGCGGTGGTTTAGTGCGACTTTGAAAATGAGGCAAGAAATGGACGACGAGAGTCACATGATGGACTCGACGCCGGACATCCGGTTCTACGTGTCGACTACGCAAGAGATGTCCAAGACGGAGAGCTTGTACGTAAAGCTGTCCAAGTGCTGCCAAGACGCGCCTGATGGTCGCGGCATCCTTGAATTCTGCGATCAGTCGCGTGACAAGGTGCGCATTAGTCACTATTTGGTGGATGCAGGTGAGTCACCTGCGTGTATTGGAACGGTGCGGCACGTGCGCGGTGCTACGTACGTCAACTCGACAACCGAAACGGAGCTGTCGTTGATGCACATTCGCGAGTTTGGTATTCCAGACCGGAACCCAGAGGATGGTTTCATGAGTGTCCGCGACAAAGTGGAGGCCGAGTTCCGACTTCCACCTCTGACGCCGGAACGCCGTTTGCAGCCAGCCTTTCCGCGTGAATTCCTGGCTACAGGAATGAAGTTTGTCGACTATCTGCGTACGCAGGCAGATATCGAGGCGCCTTAGTGTGAGTGGTTGTGTTATGCTTTTTGATTGAAGCGCATCAGATCGGGAGAGGCTCTAGTTCGAGTCGGGTCGGCTGACTATGCTCGACGAAATTGATGGAGCCTCGTGAATTTCCCGGCCAAAGGAAGGGATTAATTGAAAGTGTTGTTTCGACAGGTTTGGTGTTGATGCTGTTTGCTGCTCGTGTCATTGTCAGTGTGGAATGGATTGCGCTTGCCCGTCATATTTTGTTCATTATTTGTGATGTTATGTTGCTATTTGTCCCGAGCTGGCGACGCGGAGACGGACGAAGTACACGCATACAAAATCGCTGTAGCCGCTCTCTATGTCTATTTGGATTGCCTCGACTGCAGGCTCGGTGTTTTCTTTCTCGTCAGCCCCCTTCCCTTCGTCATCATTTTGAGATCCGCGCCGCGTTAGCGCAAACCGATGTGTGTCGAGCTTCCCGCTGTCTGCCGCGCTCACTTCAAGCTCCCCGACCACCGCCATCCTGTTAACAGCGACGTTCCGACTAGGTGACGCGCGGATCTGGAGCTTTGTGACGTGCCTGCAGGTGATCTCCACGGCCGCCACGCGCCTGGGTTCGCGCAGTACAATACGAAGGAACTGCGGGAACATGCCACTCGACACCCACAGCGTGCGACTGCCGGTCTCCAGTACATTTGCAGGACCAAAGGTTTCATCGTACGAGCTGCTGAAGACCTCCGACACCAGCGCAAGCCCGGCATCGTCCAAGCGATGAGCGTCTAGACCCTGAAACGAGCTTGGAACGACTTCCGCGTCTTCAGCCAGTGGAGTCAGAGGCGTCATGCGCGGCTTGGCACTGGCTGGACGAAAGCTTTTCCTCCTGTTGGCAGCAGAACTCGGTTCCAGTTGCTCCTGCTGCTGCTGTTCTTGTTCGTCTTGGATTCTCTGGAGCTCCAGATCCCGCAGTTGCTCTTCAAGTGCTGTGCGTCGCTCTGCATCGTTCGAAGAGGAAATAAGGCGCTTGATCTCCTGGATCTGCAGATCATCAAGAAGGCTTGATTTAACGATCTAGGTATCAAGGTTTTGGGTGGAGCAATGTGTTGCCATGTACCTGCGCCTCGAAGTCGACATCCAGCTCGTTGATAGCCTGGGGCATGATCGATGGTCAGACCGCCTCACTCTTCCTGCTCCTGCTCGCGTCTGTCTCGGCAATAGCCAACGTGAGTGAACCGTTTTCGAGCGTTGGCAACCCGCCTCAAGCTGCGAACCAGCTTATTATAGGGTTTACGTCCCTAAAAATAAGAAAAGAGTTAATAGCTGTCATCCAAGGCAAACAACAACTTCGCAAGAGCTCATCAAGTGATTCGCTACAAAAGTCGGTGCGCTCTTCACATTTGAACTGCAGCTGTAGACGAATTGGAAATCATGCTCAAGTGGCAGAGAAATTGGATGGTGATACAATTTCCTTTTACGCACTGCATTGCCTGTATACTGTAGTGTTGTTCTTGGCTTGGTTCGGCACTTCGCTGGAGTATAGGATTCGCGAGCGAGCCATTCGCGCCGCCTTTATTGAACTCGAAGCAGTAGGAGATCACCTCGTTGAGTTTGGGCTTGCGCTTGACTTCGACGGTAGCGCCTGCGTCGTCGAGCTGCCGCCTCCTGGCGCAAATGTTGAGCTTCGGCACGAAGAAAAGCGGTCGCGGCGGTCATACCGTCGGCCACTAGAGGAACTGCCACGAGGAAGTAGGCACGTCCCGACTCGTGCTCCTGAAAGGTCTTGGTGTAGCTGCCCGTACTGATCACTCGAGCAGCCATTCTCACGTCTTGTTGCCTGCTAGCCACCAAGAAGGAAAGTGGGTCCGTCCGAGTGCTGCCCGGAATCCTCTGACCTCTTCACTCACATTATTGGCGTTGGGATTTAGTTTCAACCCCGCGAGGTGTTGCAGTCTACTGCCCTCGTGTTACGCTCTGTTGAAGGAAGCCTTTCAGATATCACTGAAAACCAACACGACGAACCAAAACTTGTTAACCTTGCAGAAGGATTGCGCCCGCCCCTTCATTTGGATCGCTCCTCTTGCGGCCATCGAAGCAGACTCAGACACAGACAGCAATGAACTCGACCACTAGATTTGTTTATTATTATTGTTATCTTATCGTCTGCCTGCTCCCTCGCCAGCTACGACCGTGTGACGTATCTACCAGCTCGAGCAAAGGCTCTCCGACTTGCAATGCACACAATACAGGACTTCACTCACAGCAGGGACCTTGCCTTGCCTGCCTCTTCAACATGAGACGGGGCGTCACGCACGCACTCACATCTCCTTGAGCATCATGGCCTCCTCCTCCGCGGGCGTGTACTCCGGGAAGTCGGACGACTCGCAGAAGTGCTGCTGCATCTCGGCCATGAGCTGCTCCTCGGCCAGCGCGTGCGCGTCCATGATGGGCTCCGGGGTCGGGATGAGGGGCACGGCTTGCGACAGCAAAGTGTCTTCCATGGGCGAGAACTCGGGGAAGGCCGAGGCCTCCGAGAAGTGGCTTGAAGCAACTTCCTCCAGCGTGCCCTCGAGCCCGAGCTGCGCCATGGCGGCGGCGTTGTTGAGGCTCGTGAGCGGCGGCTTGGTCGTCTGCAGCGCACGCAGCAGCGGCCGCGA